>JAFMPE010139283.1:3082-13437 GCA_024759925.1 Ficus religiosa
ATAGATCATAGATGCAAATTAGTTCATTCATTCCAAAAGTTAAAATAATAATAATAATAATAATAATAATAATAATACTAAAGACACCAAATTTAGTCTTATGATTCGTTTGACATTTTAACTTTAACTTTAATTAAACTATACCTTTTCATCTCAGTTTTTGTCATTTTTTGAAAAGTTAACAAAAATTATAACTAGTTTTTTAAAATTCAATTAACTCCAACTTAAAAATTTCATATCCAACCGATGAACTAAATACAAGCTTAATTTTCAACTATCAACTACGTGGTAGTAATTTTTTCATTAGTAGATAAAATCTTTTAATCTTTTAATTTTAATTAATATACTTATTAATTATATAATGACAACTTACATACCGTACCACGTAAAGTGATACTAATTAAAAGTGAAAATACAATTGATATCTTTGAATAATTTCAAAGTTAAAACACCCAGTAAAATCGAAACCATGGAATTCAAGTTTAAGCATTTTGAGCTATGACTTTGGTAAAGCAAAAGTTAGACACTCAATATAAACTTTTTTTTAAAACGAAGAACCATGTTTTCCTGCACAATTAAAAAATAAAAAAAATAAAAAAATAAAAATGAAGAACTGTGTTTGACGTCTATATGACAACACCTGATTCCTTTAGGGTACGTTTGGCATTTTCTTTATTTTTCTCAAAACCATTCATGCATCCTGTCAATCTTATTTCAGAAAACAAAAAAGAAACTGTGTGGATGGCACACGACAATCAATATTGTCAAAACAATTGTCCTGTCTTTTGTTTCCAGATAATAATTTTGTTTTAAAGGTAAAGCATAAGTAACGTCTTTTATATCATAAGCAAATCATTTGAACAGCTGAACGTGTAATGTGTCTGAGCTCTCACAATTCAGTATTTAATTTGCTAAGCATATAATGGTTGGAAGTCATTCTTCCCGATGAATTGAAATCTCCTGATTAATTTTGATATCTTAAATGATGTCTAATCATTAAATGAAGTTAGAGCTTAATACATAAATAAAATATTTTAAATTTTTTAAAATAATATGTCATAATATTATTAATTTGACATCGTTTATGATATTGAAAATCGGACAGGAGATTTAAGTCTCTTTGAATATATGTTTTTGTTTCTGTTTCTTTCCCATATTTTGCAGCTCAAAGGAACCTGCAAGGCCAATTTATCCGCTATGCCATGGCAATAGATAATTTTCTCCTCACTTCCTTTTTCTTTTTCCTTGATAAATTTAAGAGTGGGGATTTGATTTCTTCGTTAGATTAAACATGCAAATGTATTTTTGCTTATTTTTTACAACGATAGAGACAAAAATAGTGTACGCAAACAACGTGTTACATTAGCCCTTTCTTCCTATTCATCACACATATAGTCACTACTTTTAATCTCACAATTAAGCAAGTTGATCTACTTGACGGAAATTCTTTAGTCATTAATTAGTAATTTGAAAAACTTTCGCTAATATCTATGATTAAACATTATAAGACTACTATTTCCATCAACTAAAAACAAATATAATAGTAATCAGGATAAACGTCTCGCTACGAATTTTTTATGAATTGACTTGCTTTATGATTGTCGCGACGACTAAACAATAAGGCACTTAAGATTGGGAAAATCTAGCCCACAACTCTCTAACAATATAAATATAAATTACGCTTTCAAAATATATATGTATATAGAAATACTTTCTCGTAGAACAAAATGGTTGTCCGGCAGTACAATCTGTGCAAAAAATCTACACAAGTCGGAAAAAAGCATGGTACAACCCGCTAAAGAGAGAAAGAGAGGGAGATAAAGAGAACTCTCACGTCCAACTGTGCCATATGAGAGAGTTCTCATGTACATGTATAACCATCAACTACCAATACCAAATTATTATTTTAATTATTGTTTTCATTAATATTATTAAGTAAGCCATCCTAAGAAACCCCACTTACGCACTTTAATGAAAATAAGAAAAGAAAATGCTAGTAGTGCAAGAATAATAGATAAGAGCGAATTAATAGAACACATAGGGACAGATGAGTTGACAAGATATGTAACTTTAGGATTTCATCAATTAAAAGGTCGGATGTTTAAATTTCTAGTCAACTCAAGGGAGAGTCGTTGTCTACATGAATTTAAAAAATGAGAAATGACAAGATAACACTAGATTTTTTTTTTTAAGGTGATTTAATTAATATATTTTAATAGAGCACAAGGTAACTATATAGGTGCAGATACATGAACCGACATCATATGCATGATCCAAGGTTTTGAATTGAAGCAAATCACAGACCAAGAACAAACGATAGTGATTGATACATGCAAATCTCCACATGGTTCCTTATTTTTATTTAATTATTATTTTTTTTTGGTGAATTTATATTATTATTTATTGCCCCACACACACACACACACACACAAACTATTCACGAGTCCAAAAGCACAACGCACCAAACAAAAAACAAAAACAAGAACAAGAACAAAAACAAAAGAAAAATAAAACATCATCATAATAATAATCTGTAAGTTTGATCATCATCTATAAGTTACAAAACACAAGCACATAGATACATACATAAATATACATATATATATATTATAGATAGACGGAAAATAAAAAGATGTAATAATTGGAGGCAGAAGATATTAGAACTCTGTCTCTTCTCTAATGCAAAAGTTGGCGGTGATGCGCAACGACGTCGTCGAGCATCCAGAGACTCGCCAAGTCAGCTGTCCGGACGAACTCACCACCACCATCACATGAACGAGCGCCGCTTCCACTCATCTGACTCCGCTGGGTCACCTCGGGTTCCAGACCCAGAAGCGACTCGAGGCTGGAGATTCGCGCCTTCAGCTCCATCTCGCTCGGCTGATCAGCATGAGCCGGCTGGTCGACGTTCTGAACAAAAGGGTAATAGTAATTATTACTATTATCAGCCGCGTACGGCGGCGGAACTGCCGGAGGGAGGAAGCTTGGCTGAGGAGCCGGCTCAGCATCCGCCGCGGCGGCGACGCACTGCTTCTTCTTCGGCGGCGGCTGGGCTGGGGGTGGGGAGCCGAGGGCGAAGTTGAGCTTGGCCTTGTCGCCGCGGATGCGCTTGGCGGCTTGGTCGTAGGCGCGCGCGGCTTCCTCGGCGGTGTTGAAGGTGCCGAGCCAGACACGGGCTCCTTTCTGTGGGTCCCGGATCTCAGCCGCCCATTTCCCCCATGGCCTCTGTCTGATTCCTCTGTAGATGTTCTTGCGAGTTCGTTGAGTCGATGCAGTAGAGCCTTTTTTGTTGCTATTTTTGGTTTCTTCTTTTTCTTCTTTTGCAGCTTGGATGTTCAGTGCCTTCTTCTTGCTTGCCACTACATGACCAAAAATAAAAATAAAAATAAAAACTCCAAACACCCTATAACCCAAAAATAAAATAAAAATAAAAAATAGAGAAATTTGATTTAACATATCCATGTAATTATGTAGCCATCAACCATGTGAATATTTTACATTTAAAAAAAAATTGTTTTGTTCCATGGAGATATTTACTTTTATTTTAATTAAAGAGGAGAAAGTGGATCTGCGTTTTTTCTTTTAAATTTTTTTTTTTTGGTTCTGAGACCATCAAAAAATATTACAGTAAATTCATGCCGGGAACTTTGCAGTCAACAAATTCACAACACATTCCATTTAAAAAAAATCAAATTCAAAAGGAAGAAAAAGAAATTAAAACAATATTCGATAATAAAAAAATAAAATTTACTCAAAACTCAGGAAAAAACAATAAACAAAAAAAAAATATATATATATATATGTATACACACTTTAAAAAAGTCGATGATTACCTTTGTTAGGTGGCGACAATGGCTTAGGCTTAGAAAAGTTGAAGTAGTTGAAGGTGTGGTCTACGCCGAGGAGGTCGGAGAAGGCGTCGAGCTCCGACCAGAGCTCCTGATCCGGCGTCAGCTTCCGGCCACGCTTGACGGGGACGAAGTCGGAAATGATAGCTCCTCCGCACATCCTTCTGGGTCCGGTACTTTCTTGCTCAGAAAGGTTTACACTTTTAGAAAGAGAAAGGAGAGAGAGAGAGAGAGAAAATGATATGAGAGGGGTTTCTCTCCTGAGCTCTGTATTTATAGAACGATCGGTTACAACTAATAATCCCAAGCACAAATGGACAAAATCTCGATAACTCTTTCTTGAAAGTTTGGGCCCCATCCCTTTTTTTTTTTTGAAATGATCGACGGCAGAGAGAGGATCAGAAAAGTGTTGGTGGGGAAAAGACAGAGAGTACGTGGGCGTACAGTGGGGGAAGTGGTGGGCCCCACTTTGAGCGTAAACTAGTGATCGATCGGGGAAGGAGATGGGTTCCACTTGTTTGCAACTTGTTCCTAAGTGATGACGTGGAAGGAGATGATTGGTTGAGACAATGCTTTTACTTTGCCAGGCGCAGACACACCCATACCACGCAGCGATAAGTTGGTGTAAATGAAACGCTTTTGTTAGAGGGTTTCAAGGTGTTTTTTTTTTTTGGATGAAATAAGAGGGAGAAATCTTAAGACCACCAGCGAGGGATGTAAGTGTAAGATCTGGACCATTTATTCACGAAGGTTTAACTATGAGAGTTATGTAAATCTCGTAACAACGAAGCTTTTACATTCGTGTTACTCGTGAATGCATTCAGTATCCTTGAAAAAGAAAATTTAACGGCTATTAGGATGAAAGTACTTGCACTGATTCTATTGTTTTTACTGAACAACCAGCGAATTTGAGGAAAATAAGTTTGAGACTAATAACAATCTTAGCCCACAGCTATTTGATTTGTCTATCTCCTCTTAGTTTTCAAAATATGACAATGAGGTCCATGTTTAGTTGGCAAGAATTCTTATTTTTGTATATGTAGGGTTTTGATATATCTCCTTAATAATTGGAGGGACATTATAATGGATAATTAATGTGGATCCATATTTTTTTTGGTCTTTGAATTGGGTAAATCTTCATCAAGTTCTTTCAGTTTCAATGAACAGATAGTAATTTCAATAATAAGCCGCAGTTAAGTATGAAAACTGAAGCTGACGAACATTGTAATGGTTAAAAGTTATAAAGTGTGTGATTCTTTTTAAAGAATTATGTGACTCTTTCTGAGGAATGATGATCCTTATAAATCTTATGTTGCTGGTTTATTTTTGATTTAGTTAATTATTATCTGAGTTATTTCAGTTTCATGTGAAAGATAGCAACACTAGTAAAAATTGTTGATTTGACGACGATTATTAACTGTCGTCTAAAGTTAACACGATGGTTAGATAATCGTCGCGCAATCCACCGTCATGAAAAGGTTTATAGATAAAAAAAATAAATAAAGTTTATAGATAGAATGAAATGTCTGAGGTATACTAATATACAATGTGCACTGATTTCTTGAAAATAATGAACTCATAAAACACCACTTTTTTGCTTGTATATTAAATAATTCTACAAATTGTCCCTTCAAATGCAAGCATGCCCTAAAAAAATATGTATAAAAACACTAGAAACAAATTCCATTTGATTAACCAAATAAAATTCCATTTTGACATTTCATTGAGAATGTGATGGGCGGAAAAAAAAAATGCATAGAATATAGTCTACAAATATCTTAAACTACCAAAAAAATGCACAAAAGATTTGTCTACAAAGAGAAACAAAAAAAAAAATTGAATAACAGTAAATACACAAATTACGCTCCAAGAAATTTACTAAAAAATTATGTGTTTATATTTTTGTTGGAAAACAAGAAATTGAGCAAAAGAATCACCGTGTTTTTCTCAGAAGTAAATGAGTCACGACTTTAATGGAAAGAGAGGATGACGGAAAAAGGAAAGAGAGGGGAGGGCGGCATTGAGGGTGGTGGGAGAATGAGAAAGAGGGGAGGGCGTCGGTGGGAGAATGAGAGAGAGGGTAGGAGAAATCATCGTGTGGTGGAGAGGAAGAGAGAGATGAAAATGAGAAAGGATAATTTAAATGAGTTTAATAGAGGGTTTACGCGCATATTTCAATGTCCAAAAATTCAAATTTTAAAATCTTTTTCGGAAAGTTTACATGACGGTTCCTTATAGAAACCATCGTGTAGTCTCAAGATACAACAACGGTTTTCAAATAAACCGTTGTCATATCATACGTTGGCATGACGGTTTCTAGTTAAAACCGTCGTGTTATATTATGATACGACGACAGTTTATATGAAAACCATCATCTTATATAGAGATTACATGACGGTTTCAACCAGAAACTGTAGTGTAATTGCAAATTTTTTTCTTTTTAATTTTTTCCTTCTCTTTTCTCTGTCATCCTACGATTTATTAACCTCATCAACTGAATGAGACCTATGATTTTCACAATCCACACAAGGACACCGAATCTTATCATTTTTCATGTGAGTTTTGGCAAATGAAAAAAATTATTTAACACCATATTGATATTTTCTAGTCAATATATTAGTCCACATCCATTTTCGATCCATTTGTAAGAACCCCTAAATCCAAATTAAAGGTCATAAAATATATTCAATAATCAAGTTTTTGCAATTAAACTAATACATATCAAGCTTTTTGCCTAATTTAACAAATCAAGCTTTAAAAAAAAATGAAAAGCTAAACCTTTATATATCTAAAATATCTACAGTGAATACAAAATAACTCAAAAGAGTAAGTAATCACTTACAAATAATGACTATAAGAGAGTATTGGTATGGTGGACAGTGGTAACAATGTTGAACAGCAGCAGATGATCTGTTTTCACAAGTCTTTGTACTATTTTTTGTGACTACGGAACTGTTTTGCAAAATGAAATATAGGAGTTTTTAATTGGAGATTACACGACGGTTTAAAAAAATAATTGTTGAAACTCATAGATTACACGATGGTTTTCTTAAACCGCTATGGAAAGTTGAGATTACATGACGGAAACCGTCGTTTAATCAATAACTTTCAACTATGGTTTAAGAAAACCGTCGTGTAATCATATGACAGACTATTTTAGATGATGATTTTTGTAAAACCACCGTGTAATTTCCGTCGTCTATTCCAACTTTTATAGTAGTGCAATTTGAATAGTAAGCCTTAGTTTAAGTATGACAACTGAGGCTTGCAAACATGGTATTTGTTTTAAAACCTTTTTGGGAGTATAATTCTTTAAAAAGGAATTTTACACTTATTACATGGAAATTTATAGTTGTTACGAATTTTACGTTACTGTTTTGTTGTTGTACGATTCTCATGCACTAAGAACGTGACACCAAAGACATCCCCTCGTGTATGTACTAATGTTAGAATATAACACTATTATTTAAATGACTTCTTAATAGTTTAAATTTTTGAGAAAAATTGATAAACTAACATGGAATCAAAGAATGTTCAAATACAATGTTCAATGTCCCATTTTAAAAAAATTTCTCCTAAGATATAATCTAAGCTTCGTCCAAAATCGAACATGATAATTGCACTTAAATAAGATTATGGATAGCCATATAAAACGAATTAGTGATATATTTTGTCTAATGTAAGGTGCTAAAAGTGACAGAGGTTTTAACAAAATCAGCCATCTGTAGGGATATTTTTGTTCGTAATTCCAATGTTTGTAAGTTAAACACTGTATGTTACTTGAACTTAAAAGACGATTTTTTAATTTCTTAAAATCTTGTGTCAAAGGCTTAATTCTGCAATGTCGGTAGGGTAAAAGGTGGCAATAAATTAGATTAATTTAAGTGATAAAGGAGAAATTAATCTCTTTCATTTAGTCAATTAGCAGTTTCAGCTTGGCAGAATGAGGCAACCTATGTTAGGTCAATTTTTATTGACAAAAGAAAACAAATTATAATCGTACTAGAGAATTCACGAGTGATATATACATATATGCAGAAGTTGTCAATGGATAACTCGTAGCTGGCTTTTGGGAAGCAGATAAGGAGGCTTATTTTTTTTTTTTCATTTATTTATTTTAAATTTTTTTTTTTTATAAATATTATATATATAAGAAATGCTTTCTGTTTCTGCCTCCCAACTCCTAAGTTGTCATCCTTCCAAGAAACGAACAACAACTCCTCCATACAATTGCCTCAGCTTTCTCTGATTTTTATGAGGTAAGGCTTTTGACCTTTACGAGACCCTCTCGAACTGGTCCTCACGTTATCATCGTTTTTTCTTTGGGATATAATTGCACACATTTCATGGGCCACCTCCCCCCCCAGCCCCTACCCCCCGCCCCTTTTTTTTTTTTTTTTTTGGTGAATAAGCCAAGCCTTTTCTTGTCTTTGCCTACTAATTATTACCTATATATATTTTTAAATATGAATACCATTTCTTCTTCTAAGATATGTCTAGGGTTAAACACTCCGTCAGTGAATAGTGATTTAAAAAAAAAAATTTTTTACTACTTTACTACAGTAAAAGGATGTAATAATTCACTGTTTAATAAATAGTGATTTTTGTTTTTGTTTTGTTTTTTTTAAAGTTTTGTTGCTTTTGCTGTATAGTTTTTTTTTTTTTTTTTTACTACAGTAATGTACAATAGCTGCTTTTTCTATATTAAACTGTCGATTTTGCCCGTATCCTATGTGCTGAATTTGGCTTATCTACAGTAGAAGGACGGTTTTGTCCTCACATATTTTACTGTTTTGTCTACAGTGCGGAGACTTTTTTACCCCTCTGATTTAGTTGGTTTTCCTTCATCTATAGTGAGTTGATATTTTTACCCCTATTATATAGAAATTGCCGGCTACCCACACAGTATAATTATCATTTTACGCTTCTTTTTTAGTTCTTTTTTTTTTCTTACAGTGTGTTGCCGGTTTTACCCCTATTTAGAGTTTGTTTTTCTTTTCTTAATATTATTTTTGCCTTTTTTTTACGTTAAAATTTAGACATTATATTCTGATCTATTGTTGTATTGTGTTTTTGCTCACTTTGTCTTTTTTTTTTAAACAATTTTTTACGATAAATTTTTAATCCTTATTTCAAATTTTTTTTTCTGGGTTTTTTTTTGTGTCCTTTTTGTTTCTTTTGTTCTATTTTTTAAAGAACCCTTTTTTTTAAGGATTCTGCATGCAATTTTTTTTTGTCTTTTTTGTTTGTTTTGTTTTATATTTTAAAAATCATTTTTTTAAAAGTTTTTGCATGTATATAACCTGATAAAATTTTTTTAAATTTTTTTAAAACAGTAAAAAAAGGAAAAAATGGGATATATATTTTATTTTGTTATAATATTTTTGTTAGGGTTAGTTNTTGTTTGTTTTGTTTTATATTTTAAAAATCATTTTTTTAAAAGTTTTTGCATGTATATAACCTGATAAATTTTTTTTATTTTTTTAAAAACAATAAAAAAAAGGAGAAAATGTGATATATATTTTATTCTGTTATAATTTTTTTGTTAGGGTTAGTTTTTTCTGATTCTTTTGAGTTTAAAGATTTTTGTTCTTTTTTTTTCTGCTTTAATTTTGTTTTAATTTTTTTTTTCTTAAATGAGTATGACTACATAAATTTTTTTTTCTTTTTTGCTTTTGTTTTCGTTTTTATTATTATTAGTACTATTATCATTTTGATTTTACATCTTCGCTGTTAGGAAAAATTTTGAGAAGAATTATACTTATTATAATTATAATATTTATCTTAATCAACTATTTTTATCATATGATACTCAATTTATTTATTTATTTTTTTCTTCTTTCCCCGTGCAATATATGGGTATTAAACTCGTGAATTCTAAAACATTGGATCTAAGTGACACACGTGAATTAGGAGAATTGAATTATGTATTTTTCTTTTCCGTGATGAGACTTGACACTTCTATGATTAAAGAGATAGATTATAAAATAATACTAATTATCTTCTTTTTTTTTCCTGAAAAAAAGAGACAAAAAAAAAATAGAAAAGAAAGAAAGAAACATGAATATTACGCAACATGGTTTCGTTTAGAAAACCATTCCAAACTTAAAATTTTCATCTAAATTGTTATCTTTTTCTGAAAAACTTTTTTGTTTTTTCTGAAAATATTTTTGTCTTTTCTAAAAAGTCAACACAAATTTACTATTGAAACTTAAAATTTATAACTCAAACTCATTCACCAAACGGATTTACCTATTTAGTTCTCATCAAGTTATAACATTTTCTTTTATCTAATATACATAATTCTCACATAGTCTCAAAATACTGATAGATTAATTTTTCCAAACTTTCCATATAAAATATATATATATATATATATTTCATTCTTGTTCGATTGCAAAATAAATGAGTGTGCAGTACCAACCAAAAGATATTTTTGTTTTTATGATTCGGAAAGCCGTAACAACTGACACTTGAGTTTATACTTTCAATGTGTATCCCAATCTT
>JAFMPE010139327.1:407-10840 GCA_024759925.1 Ficus religiosa
ACTTGAAACTCGATCACATTCTTACCATGTGATTTATCATTAGTGAGCATGCTTTCATGATGCTATAATAATATAACGTACAACAAATGCATTACAGATATTAATGCATGAGCTTTGAAAAACATGCAAAGCAATAAAATAGTTTGCCTATACTGTAGGCAGAGTTGTACTTACAGGTTGTTCTAGGTTCTTGGTTTGTCGTTCCAACGAGACACAACAACAGGTTACACTCCTGTTCCAAATAGGGCGTAAGATAAGAATAATCCTATGTTAAAGTAGTATCCCATTTGGTTACTATTAGTAACCATAGATACAAAGCCCAACATATTAAATTGGTATCTCAATTGGTTACCATGAGTAACCATGGATACAAAGCCCAATATATTAATTTGGTATCTCAATTGGTTACTATCCATCATATCATTGTTATCATATTTTCAAATAACTTGGCCCATTTTATTCATGTTTTCCTTCTTCTCACAACGCCTTATTAATTGATATTGTCTTTTAAAATCATTTGTAAAATTTCAACCTTTTAAAACCATTTTTGTAAAAACTGTAGTTTCTTTTGAACAAAGATAGTAAAATTGTAAAATTCTGAAAACTACTTTTGAAAACAGTCCCGTAAATTTAGTTAGTGTATGTACAAGAATTTCCTGTACCATGCACTGTTTTGAAAGAAATTCAGTTTTATCTTTAAATTAGTTTTGAATATGAAAAAGTTTTCTTCATGAAAGTTGTAGACCTTAATGAATCCTACAACTTTTATTCTTTACTCAAAACTTAATTCTGCCTTTAACGTATCAGTTTTCCATTTTGAAACATCCTAGCCGTATATAGTGTCTGGGCAGGCCAGGTTTGAGAATTCATAAAAACGGAAGCCTTTGAAGCTTGTTTTTCAAAAACTGTCCATGATGCCCCTTAGGATTTTCCATTTTCTATAACTTTGCAGTTATAACGTTTTCCAAATTCAGCCTCTAAAGGGCTTAGAGTTCAGTTTCTAGAAAATTGTCCCATTAATTTTTAAAAACTGGCAATTTGTGTTTGTTGATTTTTGTTGGAAATTCCATACAAACTACCTTAAACAGTCGAAACCATGAGCCTACGTTAACATGCAATGCGTCGGATATGTTCTTAACATTCAACCATACACTTATCTTCCTACTTGAAAAACACCAAATAGATAACCTTACCTAGCTTACCAAATTATGTTTTTAGGTTAGTTTCTTAACCTTCATACATCTATCATTTACAAACATCATCACCATCATCATCATCATTATCATTCATAAAATTTCTCTACTTAAGCATGTGAAGGCATTTTCACAACCACATGGCGGGCATACATCACCTTCACATTCCTTTTAGGGCATAAAATCAAATTCATGCTGAAACTTAGCAATCAAGATATTCTAAACTTAGATCATGCATAAACTAATCACATCACAACCATAATAGGAAGAAAAAAAGAGATATGAGCTTATGCTCTTACAACCCAAGCTTGAAATACACTTAAATTTTCTTGAATCAAACTTAATGAAATTCTTAAGAAAAGGGTTAAAGGTAATACCTCTAAAGCTTGGAGAATTTGATTCTAAACCCTTGTTGAAAAATATTTGCTCTCCCTTTTCACCTCACAAGAACTGGCCACTCTTGCTTCACACTTTTTTTTTTTTTTTTAAGAACTAGAAGGGAAAAGTTGAAAGTGAACTAGAATTTAAAAAACTGACTAAGGGTCCACACACCACTTCACCACCCCTATTTATAGGTGAAAAAACCAAATTTTCTAGAATTATTTTTGTTTCAAAAATCTCCTTGAATTTACATATTTGACTTAAAAACAAAAATTTTATCTTGTACACCCATTAGGTGGCCAGCCATGTGGAGCCATTTTAGCTCCCAATTAAATCATAATTATCTACTTAATTAAAAATTCCTAAAATTACTTAATTATCTATAATGAGGTGTCCACCAAGTAGGCCATGTTTGGCAATTTCCCTAATATGCAGTCCATTTTCTTAATAACCTAGATAATGCTATTACTGTTTTAACTATTAACAGTACAGTTATATTGGACTATAGTCCAGAATTTATCTGCACTTAACTGGACTGCGTATAGGTTTTTCTTAGAACTTTAAGCTACTTAGTCCTTATTGCTCCAAATATTATACCTGATTTTTCTAAAGTGGTCTCATGCCTTATTCTTACTTCTTCATCCATAATGACGGTCTACTGTAATGTAATTCCATGTTGCTTATTATACTGCAGTACTGTCTTAATCATATCATAAACCATCCTAGTCAAGCATTGACCGGAATACAATCATAAATCCTTATTCTGCCTTTTTCATCAAAAGACCTCATACTTGACTAAGTAAACTATTATTGAGTCTTACAATATTATAAGAACTCAAATATATTATGATAAATCAGATTATGCATTTCACATAAATATACATAGTACAAACTTTGATTCCTTAAAAAGGAAATCGTGAATCTGTAAAAACGTTAGCTATTACAATAGGGATGTCTTTGCCTGGTCCCACGAGGATATGCCTGGAATCGACCCAGCGGTGATTTGCCACCAGCTATGCGTAAATCTGAGGCACAAACCGGTGGTCCAGAAGAGGAGTGTAATAACCAAAATTATGATGAACCTATGATTTCCTTAGAGACAAGGAAAATTTAAGACTGAATCATGTATGTCGATATGAAGCCCATGATCTGAGTTGAATATCAGTATATGTTTGAATTCTCATTTAATTAGCTACGAGACACAATAATAGGTTGCTTAGTCAAGTACGAGGCCTTTTGAGAAAAAGGGCAGAATAGGAATTATGATTTTTAATTCGGTCAAAGTTTGACCAGGTTGACTTTAGGTTTGACTGAGATGGTACTGCAGTGTAATTAACAGTATGAAAATTATACTATGAAAAACCGTCATTACAGACAAATGAGCAATAATAAGGTTCAAGACCACCCTAGAAAAAAATCAAGCACATTATTTAAGATGATAAGGGCTTAGTAGTTTTAAGTCCTAAAAAAAAAATCCTATACATAGTCCAATTATACTCAAATGAATTTTGGACTGTAGTCCAGTATGACAATGCTGTTTTTAGTAAAAAACAGTATTGATATGATTTAAGTTAGTAAGTAAATGGACTGCATAATTATATTAAGGGATTTTTGGAATTAAGTGGATAATTATGCATGCATTGGAAGCCAAGTGGCTCCACCATAGCTGGCCACCTACAGGGACTAAAGCACAAATATTTTGTACTTAGGGGCCAAAATATAATTTTCAGAAAAGTAAGTAATGATGGATAAGTATGTAATTATTAACTTAAGGAATTTATGGATATTCCTAACCAAGCCTCCAACTAGGTCAAAGATTGGTTACAAGCTTGGTTACATTGGAACAAGGAATTAAGTTAGAGATAAGTATGAAAGTATTTTTGGTTGGTTCAAGCCAACACATAGTTGGTTGTCATTGGATGCTTGATGATTTAAGCTTGATGATGTAAACATGGTAAGGTAAGCATGGTGAGGTAAGCAAACACTTGCTTGGTGAGCAAGTAACTTGGCCTCCAAGGCAACCTATCATGGCCGGCCACCTCACAAGGACCAATGGGCAAATATTTTTCTCTTAAGGGCTATTATGTAATTTTTGGATTAAAAATAAATCCAAAAATTAAATAATTATCACCTATAAATAGGTGATGGGGGGGTTCATTTACTTCACTTTATGTGAAAATACCCCAAAACTATGCCAAAATCTCACCTCACTCTCTCCCCACTTAGAAAGCCAAGCCAAATAGAGAGAAAAAAAATGAATGAGAGGGTCGGATTTTTGAGAAAGAAAAGCAAGAAGGAAATTTGTGATCCAAGTTGTAGATCCAATCTCAAGGAGTTAAGGTAACCCTCCTAAACCCCCTAAGCAATTCCATTAAGTTTTGATTCAAGAGTTTATGTGTATTTCAAGTTGGGTTTAAAAGAGCATAAGCTCACCCTTTATTTTCCATGCAAGAGCTTAGGGTGCTTGATATGTGGTTGATTATGGTTTGATGGTCTTGATTTATAGTTTGATGCATGTTTTGATATTATGCTTAGGAGAATTTATGATTTGAATGTATGCCTAGAAGGTATTTGTTATATGTCCTCATAGGTTGAAGAGGAAGTTTGGTATGCATGAATGTTGGAAATGAAATGGTATGTGAATCAAGAGCTAAAACTAACCCTAAAACCCTAGTTTGGCACAAGATTACCACACGGGTTTGCATGGGTATGAACCAATGCATGTGGATGAAAAACATTAGTAATGCACTGCATGTTTATTGTAGGCTCATGGTTACGACCGTTTGAGGTAGTGTGCGCGTAAATTTTACGTAAGAATGGACTTAGGAAAAAAAACTGCCAGTTCGGGTAAAATTGGACAGTTTACTGAAAAGACAGGTTTGAGGCCCTTAGAGGCCAAATTTGGAGAAACTTAAAATATAAAAGTTGTAGGAAATGGAAATTCCTAGGGGGCATCTTGGAGAGTTTTCAAAAATAAGGCTCCAAAGGCGTCCGTTTTTGCAGAAACCCGAGTGTGGTCGGCCAGACTCAGTATGCACGGACAGGCAGGTTCAACAAGGGATAAGGTCAGGTTAAAGGTAGAATTAGGTTTTGAGTTAAAAATAAAAGTTGTAGGAATCTTTGAGGACTACAACTTTCATGAAGAAAACTTTTTCAAAATCCAAACCGATTTTAAAGATAAAACAGATTTCCAAAAAATTGTGCAAGGTTCAGGAAAATTTCTGCACAAGATTTTCAGAAAACAGTGCAAAAGCAGGAAATTCCTGCACATGCACTGAAAACCAACGTTTATGGGATTGTTTTAAGCTGTTTATAAAAAAAGGTTAAAAATTATCAAACAAGAAATGGAATAAGGAAAATAAGCCAAGTCCTATGGTAAACAACTATAGGACAAATAGTAACCGAGAAGGTTACTAAATTTTATTGGGCTAAACTATTTAGCTAACCACATAAGATACCCAAGCTATTGGACCCATGGTTACTAATAGTAACCTAATAGGGTATTACTTTAAAAAGTAATTGGGCCTTAGTGAGATTAGGGTATGGGTCTAATTATGATTGGGCTTAGGCCCAAGGTTACTAATAGTAACCTAATAAAATACTATTCATGTATGACTGGGCTTGGTACCCAGGGTTACCTGAAGTAACCTAACAAGATATTGTTTAAGTCTGGTTCGACTATGAGCCTTAAGGTTATAGCAAGTAACCAAACAAGTTACCATGAGAAGATGTGGGGGACATATAACTAAGGTTACTCAGGGATATTGAATAGGATACTAACATTTAATGATTATAATTTATGGTAGGATAGAATGTGAATAACTCGTATCTTACACCCTGTTTGGAAACAGGAGTATGAAAAGTTGTCGTGCCATGTTTGGAACGATAAACAGAGAGCGTAGGACGACAGGTAAGTACAACTCCGCCTACAACATGGACAAAACGTTTTTGTTGCATGACATGTTTTTTAAGAAATAATGAATTGATTTACATGATTTATGGATGTTGTATGATGTTACGATGTATGATGTTATTATGTTATGAGCTATTATGTCATGAGGTATTATGTTATGGTTGATATTATGTTATGTTATATGTTTTGATATAGTGACATCATGCTGCATGTTCACTATTATTAAACCACATAGTAAGAACATGTTTTTAAGTCATAAGATAAGATAAGACAAGCTAATGTTTTTGTGTCGTATCGACTTGCCATGAAGGCGGGTTTAAACAGTTTAATTTATGGTTTGAGTTGAATTGGATTGGCTGCCCCAATCACTCCATGTTAAATGGTTTGTTTCATGGTTTGAGTTGGATTGGACTGGCTACCTCCAACCACTCCATGGCTATGTACCACGGTACGTGCACGCATGACATGTAAGGGAACAGAACCAAGTTAATATATGAAAGCATAATTGGTTCATGCATTCTTGTACTTAAAATGTTTTGCGGATTGAATATTGTACTTACTGGGCATAAGCTCATTACTTACGTTCATGTTGTAGGTAAGCAATAAGTAACCTACCGGCAATATTTGATGCAAGACTGTGTATAGATGGCGCTGCAGACTGTGAAATGTAGGATGGACACCGTCACGGGTTTTGGAAAATATGTTTTGTAAAGTATGTTTGAAAAATGTGTTTATGTTATGTTATGTTATAATGAAGTAATTGTATGGTTAAGGAAGAGTTTTCAAATATGATGGCAACAAGTAACCTCGTGTTGTACCGACCTGCATTAGGTCGGGTTTGGTCCACGGTTTAAATATGATAGCTTTCAAATGAGATGTGAAAGCTGGGTACTCGAGTGAGTACATATAAATATGTATGATGATAAGTCAAGTTTTAAGTATGAGTATAAGTATGAAATTAAGTTGAGTTTGAGTTTGAGTTTGAGTTTAAAATAAAGTTTAAAAAATAAAAAAAAAACATTTACTCTAGAATTTTCAGCAAGCTTAAGTATTTAAGACCGATATTTAAATTAAGTAAGCATAGTGACGGACCTACGTAGGTGGGGGTGTTACAAGGAGGGCCTTCAACCTGGAAAGATATGAAGCCATTAATGCGGAGGTGAAGAGGATGCTCACTGCTGGCCTCATCCGGAAGTGACCTATCCAGAGTGGCTGGCCAATGTGGTCTTGGTCAAGAAGGCCAATGGAAGTGGCGGGTCTGCATTGACTACACTGACCTGAATGAAGCCTGCTCGAAAGATTGTTTTCCCCTTCCCTGGATAGACCAGCTCGTGGATGCGACCGTGGGGCATAAATTGCTTAGTTTCATGGATGCCTACTCAGGGTACAACCAGATCCCACTGAGCAAAACCGACCAGGCCAAAACCACATTCATCACCGACCAGGGGCTTTATTGTTACCAGGTCATGCCGTGAGGTTTTAAGAAGGCCAGAGCGACGTACCAGCGGCTTATGAACAAAATGTTTGCCCCATTTATCAGAAGGACCATGGAGGTCTACGTGGATGACATGCTAGTGAAGAGCCAACGCATGAACGACCACATCAAAGACTTCAAAGATTGCTTCGATACGTTGTGACAATATCAAATGAAGTTGAACCCCGCCAAGTATGCCTTCGGTGTTGAGTTGGGGAAATTCCTTGGATTCATGGTGAACCAACGGTGCATCGAGGTTAACCCAGCCAAGGCGTAGGCTATCGTGGATTTGCAACCTTCGTAGACAATCAAGGAAGTCCAGAGGCTGACCTAGATGGTGGCAACCCTCTCCCGGCTCATGTTCAAATCTAACGACAAGTGTCACCCAGTCTTCTAAGCGCTCAAGAGCAAGGGCAAGATCAACTGTGACGGCGAGTGCAAAGAGGCCTTCCAAGGTCTGAAAACTTATCTGGCGAGTCTACCACTATTATCGAAACCCCTTCCTGGGGAAGTATTTTATATGTATCTAGCCGTGTCTAAGAAAGCAGTCAGCTTCGTCTTGGTCCGAGAACAAAACAAGGTGCAGACTCTGATCTACTATAGTAGCAAGGTGTTCCAGGGGGCAGAGGGAAGATATACCCCCTAGAGAAGCTCACCTTGGCACTAGTCTTGTTGGCCCACAAATTGAGACCCAACTTCCAAGGCCAACCTATCCATGTCCCGACCAGCTGCCCATTCCGCCAAGTTCTGCAAAACCCAGAACTGTCGGGGCAAATCGTGAAATGGGCAATAGAGCTTGGAGAGTTTGACATCGAGTACATTCCCCGGATAGTGATCAAGGCACAAGCACTGGCTGACTTCATAGCCGAGTTCACAGGGACTCCCGTATCAGCTTCAGAGAAGTTGGAGAACGTCGTAGATGTGCCAGCACGAGAAGATTGTAGCACACTCGACCAGGACTCCAAGTGATGGAAACTATTCGTGGACGGATCCTCCAACTCGGAGGGCTCTGGGGCAAGATTAGCACTCGTGAGCCCCGATCAGTACAAAACCAACCAGGCATTCCGCTTCGACTTCAAAGTGTCCAACAAGGAAGCAGAATACGAAGCACTAATAACCAGCCCAGATCTGGCCCGAGAACTTAGAGTGGAAGACATCGAAGTCTTTAGTGACTTGATATTGATCGTTAATCAAGTGACCGGGGAATTCCAAGCGAAAGAGGAACAAATGGCCAAATATCTGGGAAAAGTCAAGACCTTGCTTGATTAGTTTAAAAGTCATCTCCTAACCCGGATCCCCAGGTTCGAGAACAATGAAGCAGATGCCTTAACACGGTTGGCCTTTGGAATTGACATGGACGGTCTCGTCTCTTTCTCGGTAGAGTGACTCAACCGGCCGAGCATCATACGGGATGAACAGATCCTCTACTTCGACAAGACCAGTTCATGGATGGATCCAATCATTGATTACCTCGCCGCATCCCGGCTACCCGACGACTAGGAAGAAGCTCGCAGGATCAAAAATACCTCAGCAAGATATACTTTGATCAATGGGAAGTTATGCCGTAGAGGACATTCCACCCCCTATCAACGGTGTATCGGGCCAGTGGAAGCCAAGTACTTAATGAAAGAAATACGTAGCGGAGTATCTGGAAACCATTCCGGTGGGAAGGCTTTATCTTTCAAATGTCTCCGTCAAGGGTATTACTGGCCAACCATGGATAGGAATACTATGGAGTTTAAGAAGAAATGCATCAAGTGCCAACAGTTTGCTGAGGCAATCAAGTCCCATCTGGAGAAACTCACTTCGGTGGTGAACACATTGCCATTCGGTAAATGGGCCCTTGATCTAATTGGACCACTACTGATGGCCAGGTCACAAACTCTGGTACTGCACTATGGCCATAGATTACCTTACCAAGTGGATAGAAGTTGAACTGTTAGCCCAACAGACAGAGGCAAAGTGCACCCACTTTCTTTGGAAAAACATCATATGCAGATTCAAGCTCCCACACACCGTAGTCATGGACAACAGGAAGCAGTTCGACAACCCAAAGTTTGTCACCCTGTGCAAACAGTTTGGGATAAAGAAAGTGTTCTTCTTCCCCCGGCACCCCCGGAGCAATGGGCCGGTAGAGGCTGCCAACAAGACCATCAAAGATAACCTGAAGAAAAATTTGGAGAAGCATAAGGGTGCTTGGGTTGATGAATTACCTAAGGTTGTATGGGCATACCAGACTGCCAAGCATACTGCGACGGGGAAACAGCCTTTGCAATGGCCTTCGGCGCAGAGGCTATTATTCCAGCTGAAGTGGGTTTACCAAGTCTCCGTGTTGAGAACTATGACGAAGAAGGCAATACCGAGTAACTGGTGCCCGCACTAGACCTAGTTGAAGAGAAATGAGAACAAGCCCTTATTCGAACGGCTGCACGCAACCAGGTCGTCGCAAGGTATTACGACAAGAAATTCTGACCACGGGTCTTCCGGATAGGTGACTTACTGCTAAAAAAGGTATTGGTCCAAGAACCTGGGTTAGACTCATTCGGTCCCAAGTGGAATAGGCCATACAGAATCACTGAAGTTGTTCGACCGGGCCAGCTAGCCGATCAGGATGGCATAATTCTAGGATACCCATGGAATGCCCACCACCTTAAGCTTTTCTACCAGTAGTATACTTGGATGAATGTATGAATCGATTCAGTGAAATGAAGATTTTATTTAAATCAACCATGTGTACAATTATAGTAAAGAAAGTCTTGTTTTGGGCGTCGACTAGAGTTGGACTTGGGTTATTCTAAGGAAAACCCAAGCCAACCATAGGAGGCGCCCGAGCAGGACCGTTCACAAGTCTACTCAGGTGGACTCCACATTCTAGAGGTCCCCGGACCATGGAGGAAAGTCTTGTTTTGGGTGCCGACCAAAGTTGGACTTGGGTCATTCTAAGGAAAACCCAAGCCAACCGTAGAAGGTGCTTGAGTAAGACCGTTCACAAGTCTGCTCAGACAAACCACAATAAAATAAAATAATAATAATAATAATAATATATAATGCATAGCAAAATAAATTTCATTAACAAAATGAGGAGAAGGGTACAATTAGGGCACCCTCGAGCCCCAAAAGAAAAAATTTAACAACTGGTTGTCAGTCGCGGTTGGGTTATCACGAACCTCCGGCTCGTCGAGGACTACCACGTCCTCGACAACATGTTCGCCCCTGATCACCTCCCTTCTTCAGCTCCCTCGGTTGCCCCCCCATCTTCCTCGACAGCGGTCTCCCCCGAGACCTCAGTTACGAAAGACTAGTCCACCCCGGTCACTGTCAGGTTGGACAAGGTGAAAGTGGCCTTCATGTCCCGCATCCCCTCCTTATATTGCTCGAGGAAACAGGCATCGTTCTGGTACTCGGTGACCGCCTATCGGCGGGCCTGGTCGAGGGCAGCAGGTAGTACCTCTTGGAGATACTGAGAGTGCAC
>JAFMPE010139372.1:1219-23270 GCA_024759925.1 Ficus religiosa
ATGTACTAGTGCCCAATGGATCGTTTTCACTTTGTCCTCCGTTCTTTAAAAATTTTCACGGTACTACTTTAGATTCTGAATTTTAAGTATATTTTCCCCTTTTGTTTCATTTTTAGTCCAAATCAGATGAAAAAATAGCATGTGCTCTCACGCGTGCTATCTTCGACTTCTTTCGACATAGATTTCTTTGAGTTTTGTCATTGAACAAATCTGACTTACGTCAAGACAGCTTCTTCAAATCTATGATTTTAGCAGCTTTGGATGCGATTAGACTACCTAAATCCAAACAAATGAGAAAAAAAAAAAAAAATTGGGGATTCAGAATCTAGGATTTCTTTGCATATAAGGGACACGAAGGGCATTAATTAAACAATCACGTTTTAAACATCCCCCACGTGAGTGTATATGCTGTTTTTCCCTCTGTTTGATGGGAAAAAAAATGTTTAGAGGGTAAAGTAAGAACAACCTTAAATTTAGAGGATATTGATGCGAATAAATTCATAATCGTTTGAAATTATAAATGGTTAATGTTGTGTACCTAGTCACTATCCTTGCTCGTAAATCTTTGAGAATACATTTCTTTTATGTTTTTCTGAAAGTGTAGGAAATAGTTGGCCTTTTGGTTAGAAACTCTATGAAATATTGTATGATTTGTATTTCCAAAATTGGGAGATTTGATTAGGTGGAATTCCTTCATCTAAGGGATTTAGAATAGTAGTTTCCTTTTTATAGCTAAGCATCAATTGTATATATACTAGCCATTGATGTAACACAAAATATACAAGAAAAGATTTATTCTCTCAATTTTTTCTTCTCTGTTTTCTTCTCTGTTTTACCACAGATAGTAACAAGGATACATTTCTAATCTTCTAGATTGAGTCCAAGGCAGGCCAAAATTTATTTAAAAAAAAAAAAGAGTTTGAATGGTAAAGTGTGTTGACATCATATGACTCGTTCACTATACCTATATAATTCCTTTAAGTCACAATCCAAGCCTTTATTCAACCAACTTCTACACATAAGTAAAATTTAGGCTAAATATCTCTTTCTTACTACAATATATTAAATTATACATTCTCATTTTCTTTTTCAGAAAGTGCTATTATAGATTAAAAATAATAATAATTGAGTACAACTACCGATGATGATACTATAACGGAAAGAAAATGACTTACTAAAATTCTCTTGTTTAACATTCATGAATTGAATCCCATCATCCATTGTGGGGCTGCAATTATATATGTCCAATGACTTGTCAAGGTAAACCGTTCCACCAATAATATTGATATATTTCTATAATGGTGCCGATCCGTTACAAGATCTCACAATATGATGGATGAGTCCAACATCCTATGCCGTAGTTAAACTATGGAGTGTTTTAGCCTTTGCATCACTTGGGAAAGCATACAATATTAGGAACACATGACTGATGTTCAAAATCATACAATAATATAAAACGGTTGTGCTCCTCTCAAACATTTTATTTTTGTCTTTGGTGCTCAGCATGAAACAAACATGTTATTGTCTTGCTGATGTGGTTTGGCAACATATTCGTAGTGACACGAGCCCACTTTGTGGGACCAAATTCGGTTGAAATAACCATAGCCTCCCTCCTTAAAGATATCCCAAGAAAATTAAAAAAAAAAATAAGAAAATAAAAAAGTAGATGAAGAATATCTCAAGGAGATAGTTCATGTGCTGTTTTCTGTCTATATTTGACGGGAAATGAAACGGATGGAGCAAAATGAGATAAACTCAAAATTTAGGGCTCCTTTGGGACCTCCATTCAAATTAAAAATTTTCAAATCTTTAAATTAAAAAAAAATTCAATTTTTACTATTTATGTCTTTAAAAAAATTATTTTCAAAAAAACTAAAACTTTAAAAGTCCATAAATTTATTTTTTTAAGTCAAAATAAAATGATTAAAAAAATACATAAAATGACGACGGAAATGAAATAAGATCAATATTGTTATTTATTTTCGTACACATTTCAAGTTTTTAGACTATTTAACTATTATGTTTTATTTTTCAACAAAACGCACATTTCCAACTCCAACTCATTTTCAATTAAATTTCGAAAACTCCAACTCCAATTTGTATTCTAAACGCTATTTTAAAAGCAGTATAACAGGATTTAAAAGTTCATGGGATAAAGTAGGAACAGTTCCAAAATTCAAGAAACACTAACAGAAATAGTCCAAAATACATTCACGATCTCTTGAAACAATTAATGGTAAATGTAATGTAGTTAATCACTAACCTTACTCATCAATCAATGAGAGTACATTTCTTTTTTATTTTTCTTAAAATAATGAGAATACATTTTATTAGAAGGGAGTACTTTCCTCTAAATGAGTTTACTATTTATTTGAAAAGAATATAAAGCCGCTCTATTAGCAACTCTACATTTAAAAAAAAAAAAAAGATTAATACTAGGAAAATAAGATAGTAAGGTAGACACATGAAACGTTATATATATATATACATATAAATATTTTTTAGTATAAAAAATACAGAAAGCAGACTATCAATATTTGTATATCTTTGTGTGTTATCAATGGGGCTCCACCAGATACTGATGAGAATATTCATTTAAGGTCCTACGGACAGACCATATCCCTTGACAAGAAGCGCCTCGTCTCAGCTCCACCAAATGTGTTAATAGTAAGGATACGTAGGGTCGTGGTCATAGGCACTCTCCATCGAGTACTAGGCTGGTAAGAAACAAGTCTTCACATTTAAAATTCTCAAGAAGGATACTCAATACTTGAATCTTTGATCACAGACCCGTCATTGTAATTCATTACCTTTAGGTCACCATGTTTGATGGCATTAAAGCTTGAATGATCGTCGCTGCATCAGAGTCCGTAGTCTGAGGGATGGTTCAACATCTCGTGCCCTAGTTAAACTATGGATGAGTGCTTTAGCCTATGCACATCTCATGGGAATAGCCGAATAGCAAACAAAACGAAGGATGTCACGGAGGCTCAACACCGTTTAAACGGGGTCCTTTTTCTAAGTGTGATGCTCCTCACAATCATTTTATTGTGTTTTTTTTATTCCTTCTTCTGAAACAAAGCATATCAATAGGGTTATGACATATGGGCCCTACCTCGTGGGACCAAATCTGTTGAAATAACCAAATCGTGCCTCCCTCCTTTAACCAATGTCCCATTTCCAAAAGGAAAGAAAAAGAAGAAGAAGAGGAAGAAAATCTCAAGGAGATACATTAGAAGTGGGGAAACATTATAAAATAAAGTTTGGTCCATTTCACACCAAAAAAAAAAAAAAAAAGTCCTCTATAATTTTTCTTGATTTCTGCTTTCTTTCTTTTCATTTTCCTTTTTCTTTTTACTATTCACTCGGAACTCTACAACCATTTAATTAATAGTTCCCATATGGTCTTCACGTCCACTCTCTCTCTCTCTCTCTCTCTCTCTAGTTTCATAGCATTCTTTCTTTAAATTCTTCTCATAAAATAACTGGCAATCGTAGCTGTGTTTCTTTACTTTAGCTGTTATATTTTCCATGTGAGTTTTTAATGAAAGTCAAAACACATAAAGACAAGCCACATTGTTCCAATCCCTTTTTTTTTTCCTGCTTTTTGAGACCACAAATTCCATTTCCTATTCTTCTTCGTCTTCTTCTTCTTGATAATAAGTCTTCTGTTGCTTCTTTAATCCCATATTTTATGTCCATATGTATATGTTTTTAGTACGTTTGTGTAAGCAAAAAGAACTCAAAAGATGGAGTTGAAGAAAGAGAAGTTTGTAAGGTAAAAGGTGAACTTTTTTTTTTGTTTTTCTTTTTTTTGGGTTTAATTTTTGCATTTTCCATTCTTTTACAAAAATTCTTTAATGGGTTTTTTCTGATTTACAGATTCTACCATGATGGAAACAAAGATAGTCCTTTTTCAGGGGAGAAAAATGGAACCAAACAATACCAAGAAATGCCATTGCCAGTGAAAAAAGTATCAGCAGAACCTCTGTTGGATCCAGAAGGACTTAGTGTAAGTTCTAGGAACAGAATTAGTATCCCAAAATTCGGGAGGTTTAAGGTTTTCCAAGAGAACCAAAAGCCGTGGAGGAAGAGGATTATCGACCCCGGAAGCGATATTTTCCTGCAATGGAACAGGGTCTTCCTCTTCTTCTGCTTGCTGGCGCTCTTCGTCGATCCTTTGTTCTTCTACGTTCCATCGGTTTCCGATAACGGCAACTCGTCGTGTATGGACACCGATTTGAACTTGGGAATTATCGTGACGTGCTTTCGGACGCTCGCCGATGTGTTCTACTTGGTGCACATGGTCATCAAATTCAGGACGACTTATGTCTCCCCGAGTTCGAGAGTGTTTGGAAAGGGTGAACTTGTTATGGATTCGACGATGATTGCGAGGCGCTATTTGAAATCGGAATTCTTCATTGATCTTATAGCTGCATTGCCTCTTCCTCAGGTACTTTTGTCATTATAATTGCCTTACATTTCTTTGGAGACACTTATATTTGTTTTAGTATGATTTGTTCTTGTGGCTTTTATTTATGTTTTTATTCATGATGTGTGTCTAGGAATCTCTGAACCTTGTAATTGTATCTTAAATTCCAGTGGTTTTTGTAAGGACTCTTAAGCCATATTTTGGATCATCAATTCGAACCCACAACTCAAATTTTTTTCTACCTTATTTTCTCTTAAAAAAAAAAAACATGAATTTTCTATTTAAACCTATGATCCAAACAGGGGTTAAGTTTCTATTTTTCTCCGTCTGTAAATAACAAAAAAGTAAAAGGCTTTGGAACACAATAATCATGTCGCATAAAAAGGAATTTTTCTCAACCATTCAAATGCTTAAATTTAAATGAAATGACATGAAAATTGTCATTTATTTATTTATTAGCAAGTGTTCAAAAAATTAAAAGTCAATAAATACTAAGGGATTTAATTAACGAGTGAAAAGATAACAATTCATCACTTTGTGAGTTGGTATCAAAAAGTCGAGATTCCTAGCACTGCTCTTCACATGTTACTATACATGGAGGATTAATCGAATTTCCGTCTTATTGTGGCAGATTGTGATATGGTTTATATTACCAGCAAGCAGAAGCTCACACGCTGATCATACCAACAATGCCCTTGTGCTCATTGTTCTGCTCCAATATGTTCCAAGATTGTATTTGATTTTTCCACTGAGCGCTCAGATTGTTAAAGCCACTGGTGTTGTCACAAAGACTGCTTGGGCTGGT
Source organism: Ficus religiosa (assembly GCA_024759925.1). Lineage (NCBI taxonomy): Eukaryota > Viridiplantae > Streptophyta > Magnoliopsida > Rosales > Moraceae > Ficus > Ficus religiosa. The sequence continues at coordinate 6,457 of JAFMPE010139372.1, forward strand.
GCTGCTTATAATCTCCTCCTCTATATGCTAGCCAGTCATGTAACTTCCCTATCTCTCTTCTTTGTTGAGACCTTTTACCTTCTCTTATGAGCGAAAAGCGCGGTTTTTGATTGATTCAACTTGTGTTCTTCTAGGTCTTAGGAGCATCGTGGTATCTATTGTCGGTTGAACGCTATGCGACATGCTGGAAATCGATATGCAAAAAGGAAGTCATCCCTGAAAAATGCCTTCTTAAGTACTTGGATTGCGATGCTTCAGACGGCAATACTCGCCTTAGATGGATGAATAGTACCTCTGTGTTCAGCAGCTGTCAACCTGAACAAAATGTTTTCGAATACGGGATATTCGGAAATGCAGTGACCAATGGTGTACTCTCCTCAAATTTTCTTGAGAAGTATTTATATTGTCTTTGGTGGGGCTTGCAGAACTTAAGGTATTATCACGTATCTATTATATCACATGCCTCGACTGACACAGTTTCAAACCGTCACATTTACATCAGAAGAAAAGTACGAGAATTGAACAAAACTTGATGAATTTATGATAGTTCGGAATTGTGTATATTTTGCAATAAGCATCAATACCTACAAAATGGATGGTGCAAGAAACAAGGCTAAAAGGCTTGTTTACTGTAAATTTTAATATCTCTGTTTCATTTTAAAACTTCTCAGTTCCTATGGCCAGAATCTGAGCACAAGCACATTTTTAGGGGAGACTTGTTTCGCCATTCTCATTGCCATCTTGGGTTTGGTCTTGTTCGCCCACTTAATCGGAAACATGCAGGTACGCATCAATGCTTCGAATGGCCCTTGTCGTCCGCATTTCTCAGATATCATGGTTTTTGCCTTTGCCATGACTTTTATAATTAGTTTGGTTCCACTCCGTACATACCATTTTTGGCGGTCTCATGCAGTCCAATTTTCAACCCGATGAAAAGAAACAATTTGAATTGTTGAAACCTTTTCAGCTAAAAGCTGATAATTTTTCTTTCAACTGCTTACATAGTTTCTTTTCGTTACTTAATGGTTGAAATTTGGATTGCAAAACCATAGTTTTCACACGCATTTATATACTAACTAGCCAACAAGATCTTACTTATCTTATTGTTTTATTGTTATTCTTAGTGTTGTATCTATTATGCCATATACGTATGTTTATATATATATATATATATATTCTTAGATATATTGTGCTTGTTGCAGACTTATTTGCAATCTATCACGGTAAGGCTTGAAGAATGGAGGTTGAAGAGAAGAGACACTGAGGAGTGGATGAGACATCGTCAACTCCCTCAAAGTCTCCAAGAACGTGTTAGGCGATTCGTTCAGTACAAGTGGCTGGCAACTAGGGGAGTTGATGAAGAATCAATATTGCATGCGTTACCAACAGATCTCCGTCGAGACATCCAACGCCATCTCTGCTTGGACCTTGTTCGACGTGTAAGTGTCTTCCTAGGTAGTCTCTTCTGATGGTGAATCATCCCTAGAATGCAAGTTCCTACCTCTCAAAAGTCGAAACATATCAAATGTGATTTGAGAATTTCAAACACGACTAGTTCCCATAAAAAAATGAAGCCGCATAATTGTTGACTACTGCCTAGCAAAAGAACCAACAATGATGATTGAAGTTTTCTCACTAAATCAAGGCAAATTGCAGGTACCCTTTTTCGCACAGATGGACGATCAACTCCTAGACGCTATATGCGAGCGCTTAGTCTCCTCCTTAAGCACACAGGGAACTTACATAGTGCGCGAAGGCGACCCAGTAACAGAGATGCTCTTTGTCATCCGAGGGAAGCTAGAAAGCTCAACCACAAACGGAGGCAGAACTGGTTTCTTCAACTCAATCACTCTAAGCCCTGGCGATTTCTGCGGCGAGGAGCTACTCTCTTGGGCACTGCTTACTAAATCCACTCTTAACATGCCATCTTCAACAAGAACAGTGAAAGCGATAGACGAAGTGGAAGCCTTTGCACTGAGAGCCGAAGACCTCAAATTCGTCGCCAACCAGTTTAGAAGGCTTCACAGCAAGAAGCTGCAACACACATTCCGGTTCTACTCCTACCATTGGAGGACATGGGCAGCCTGCTTCATCCAGGCTGCGTGGCGGCGGTACAAGAAGAGGAAGTTGGCGAGCGACCTCAGCACTGCGGAGTCGTTCTCTCTCAGTCATTTAAGCGAACAGATGGTGGACGACACGGATGGAGAAGACAGCACTGAAGACATTGAGAACTTTATCCAAAACACTTCAAAAAACAACTCGCAGGCGAAATCGCATTTGGGTGTCACAATTCTGGCTTCGAGGTTTGCGGCGAACACGCGGAGAGGAGCTCAGAAAGGGAAGGTTGATGTTGGGATGCCCAAGTTTCAGAAGCCTGAAGATCCAGACTTCTCAGTAGAGGCAGATGATGAATAGTTTGACATGAATTTTGGTATTTTACACATACTGCCAGTGATTGTAGACGTTAAAAGTGCTAAAAGTTGGCGTAGAAATTCGAAAAGAATATTGAAAATGGCAGAGAACACAATTTCTCAGGCAATTACATGTTCAACCGGCACAGCTTTTGCATTGTACATGTTTGTAATTATAAGTAGACTGTAATTTATATGTAAAGGATGGTTACCACTTACCACCCACATATGTTTTCTAATACCATCTGGGTAATTTGCAAAGCTGGGAATATGCAGGAGGAGGGATTTTAAGGACTCTAAACTTTGCTTATGCGTGCATGAACAAATCCCAATGGGACTAGCGTAGCAAGCAATAAGGGATTCGGGGCTTTAGGTATCGGGTTTTGAAGGATTTTTGACATTTGTATTCTTTAAATTTTACTATATTTAACAACTTACCTCTCAAACTTTTAATTTTGAAATTGGTTTCTGATTTGTTGTAATACATTTAATTTTATTAATTCTCTATTAAATTGAAGATTTGAATTTGGTAGATTTGCATTAAGGTTAATCGATTTTGTAAAATTTTTTTAGCGAAAATCAAATTTTCAACCCTAAGTTTAGGTGCATGTAGACTTTCTGGGTGGGGTTAAGAGAAAATTACTCAAATAACCACCTTTTTTTATCTGTTGACCAACATAACACAAACTCTTATATCTTGATTAACATGACATAAATTTTAATTTACTTTAGTTTGATTTTATGTTATATTTCTTTAATTTTACTTTTTTGTGTCATGTTGGTACAATAGTCTTAATATTTGTGTCATTCAGGTACTTTCTCCTTCTGTTAATCGATTTAACGATAAGTTAAGTGAAATGGGACATATTGTAACAGTTTAAAGAATTCAATAAGTAAACTATTAAAATTAGAAGTTTAGAGGTAAGTTATCAAATGTTGACAAGTTTGAAAGTAACAATGCTAAAAACACCCGGTATTTACGAAGTTTGGATTTTTCTCATCTATGTTAACTTAATTTTGCAGTCATTGCTCATTTTGCCACGTAACCTTAACTTTGCTCTAAATATTTTCAATTAATGCCACATAATCATTGTGTTAGAATTTCTATAGTAAAAACAGATATTAAGACGGTCTTGTCGACTTTTTTGTTTGTTATTAACAGAATATCTGATGGAAGGGATTAAATAAAAACACAAATTCTCGATTTGTTTCGTTATTTTTAACATAAAGTTTTATATAAAATAATCAAGTGAGACTAATTCAAAATTCACGAAAGAAAATAAGAGTTTCTAAAGTTTAAAAGATAAAATGAGAATGATCATTAATTAAGATTAATCCAACCCAAAAAAAAACTAAAAAACTAAAAAACAAAATTTTGTAAGCATAAATCACATGACTTGAAAAATAACCAGCACTGGAATAATATTGTCATGATATCAAGAGTAAGTTCAACATAATTGATGTTTTTTTAACGTAATATCACAATTAATAGAGTATGTACTTGTGAGTCTTATGTTATGAGATCTATTTTTTTTTAACGTTCGATGTTCAACATAATTAATGTTTTTTAATATTGTTCTTTCACCGCGGGTTTTTGTTCAAGAGGGAAGACCTTATTTATGCGTTTTTTTTTTTTTTTTTAATGGTACGCGCTTATAATACAATGTCTGTAGCGCTATTGTATGTTCACTGAGAGGAATATACACGGTCAAAAGACTAAAAGACGTGGCACTTGCTACAATTACTTCACTTGCTGGAGGAGAACAATAATATTTTCCAATTCCAGCTTCATTGAACACGCTACATTTTCCTTTCCCGTTAGAAAAAAGGAAAATAATAATAATAATAAATATATATATATATATATATATATCCTTCAAGACCATCTCTATGATAGATTAATGTCAATGTAATATTTGTTAAAAAAAAAAAAACATTATCCTTATTTATATTCTAATGAGTAATGATATTTTTAATGCTTTATTTAATTATGTTATCATTATTACGCTTGGATAATTGTTGAAATGAATTCTTAGTATTTAAATAATTTTAAAATGAAAATATATTAATGATTACATAAAAAGTTAAGCTTCCGTTTGGCAAACCATCTTAAACTCAAATTTTTCATCTCAGTTTTTATCTTTTTCTAAAAATTCAATAAAAATTATAACTAATTTTTAAAAAGTCAACCATTTCAAGTTTAAAAATTTCAACTCAAACTGTAATACCAAACGGAGCCTAAGGTACTAACTAAAAATTAGATATTGAATTTAGTATTAATAGTTATACATTGTGATAAATTCGTCATAAAATTTAGCGTATGTTTAATTTGACATCAAAGATAGCACTTCACTTTGCATTTTTCCAATTTAATATCAAAATTTACGTTACATAAATTTAGTATTATGTTAGAGATGCTCTAAGACAGATAAAACAACACTTTCTAACCATTTTTTTTTAACCGAAGTCCATCCTCTCATCCATGATTGGAGTAATTTCAACTTGAGGTCTTTAATTAAGCTTTATCAAAATTAAAAAGCTTTAATGGACTTTGTTTTAGACTAAAATCCATATTACATTGATTAAAAAAACTTTAATTCTCTTAATAGATTATGATTATTGTAGAAGTAAAGAAAATTTAACGCACTTTTTTTACCATGAAAAAAAAAAAAACATTTTACTGACTGTAAATAACGTTTATTTTAATATCGTTTTTAGCATTCTTTAAAAAGATACTGAAACAAAATGGAACAGTTATTAAATGCCTAAAAAGATAACATCCATGACTAACTGAACTCATAACCCGAAACAACCTTCACCATTTAAAACGACATTCATTATATTAATTCCTTTTTATTGCAAATTTATTCTGTTGATTGTCTCTTAACCATTGAATTGGACACTTGTGACTGTTAGAAAGTAAGAGTTCTTGAGAGAAAGAGTTCTCGAGAGAAAGAAGAAAGAGAGAGAAAGAAGATCAGAGAATGAAAGATATTTCTCATTGAAACTAAAGTTGGTTACAGTTAGAATAAATACACTACACAAGCCAATCATCTATTTCCACGTATACAAACTTTAACAAAATTATAACAAACCTAACTGATACAAAAGACTAACAGATAAGCAGCCACATAAGCATACTTAGCCACATAAGCAGTCAAAGTCTAATTCCTAACACCCCCCTCAAACTAAGAGTGGATATTTGTTCAACTCTTAGTTTGAATCTCATTTGAGCAAAACGAGAACTAGAAATAGCCTTAGTAAAAACATCAGCCGTTTGATCTTGTGAAGGAACATGCTTAATCTCCATCTTCTTTTGCAGAACCTTTTCTTTGACAAAATAAAGATCCAATTCTATATGCTTTGTTCGAGCATGAAGAACTGGATTTCCAGCTATCATCACCGTGCTAATGTTGTCACACCACACAACTGGATTAGTGGCTTGTGATACTTGATGTTCTCCCAGTAAGGATTGCAGCCAAGTGAGTTCTGCAATCAGATTGGCTAAGGCTCAAAATTCTGCCTCTGTTGAAGACCTAGAAACAATGTGCTGTTTCTTTGAACACCAGTATACAAAGTTAGGACCTAGATAAACACAATAGCCTGATGTTGATCTCCTGTCATCTAAATCTGAAGCCCAATCAGCATCACAAAATCCAACAAAACTTAGACCTTGAGGATCAGCTTTCCTTAGATGAAGCCCATAGTCCAAGGTTCCAGCTAAATATCTCAATATCCTCTTTACTGTTTTACAGTGAGCCTCCAAGGGATTATGCATAAATTGACATACCCGATTGACACTATAAGCTATCTCTGGTCAAGTGATTGTGACATACTGCAGGGCACCAACAATGCTTCGATACAGTTGAGGACTTTGCACTGGATCACTACCATATGCTGTCAATCTTAATCCATGTGTCATAGGGGCAGAGGCTGGCTTGGCAAACTGCATTTTGGCCTTGACTAGAAGATCTGTAATATATTTGGTCTGAGACAAGAGCAGACCAGATTCAATGTGGGTAACCTGAATCCCAAGAAAGTAATCAACCTCTCCAAGATCCTTGAGTGCAAAAATCCCATTTAGCTGATCCACTAGAACCTGTACAGCATGGTTGTCATTTCCTGTCAACAAAATGTCATCCACATACACCAATACAAACAAACTTGTCTGAGGGGTTATCTTCACAAACAAGGATTGATCAGATTTGGCTGACACAAAACCAAGAGAAATCAATGTACTATAAAGTTTCTCAAACCAAGCACGTGGTGCTTGTTTGAGTCCATACAGTGATTTATGAAGTCTGCAAACTTTGTGTAGGCTGCTAGGATCCTGAAAACCATAGGGTTGCTCCATATAAACTTCCTCCATTAAGTCCCCATTAAGAAAAGCATTGTTGATATCAAGTTGTTTAATTGACCAACCTCTGGAGAGAGCAATAGTGAGCATAACCTTGATTGTTGTAGGCTTGACCACTGGGCTGAAAGTTTCATTGAAGTCAAAACCTGCCACTTGATGAAACCCCTTTGCTATTAGCCGAGCCTTATACTTATTCACTGTGCCATCAGGATTCTCCTTCACTTTGAAAACCCATCTACAGCCTATAGCCTTCCTGCCTAATGGAAGATCAACCAAGGACCATGTTCCATTTCTCAGCAGTGCCAAAAACTCATCTTCCATTGCCTGTTTCCACTTCAAATCTTGCAATGTGTCAGCAGCTGTTGCAGGTTCTTTGCTGGCCATGAACACTCTTGGTCTACGAGTACCATCCTTACTCCTTGTGATCATGGAATGTGTTGGAGCAGCACCTGTCTTTGTTGAGTTATCAGCATTTTGAAACCTGTCTGTAATAAGAGGAGCAGAAGTAGATCTAACAGCAGTGGGGTCAACCACGTTTTCAGGATTAGATCTAACTACAGTTAAGTCATCCATGTTTTCAGAATTAGAACATGACATTGGTTCAGACATAGAGACAGGACCAGTGACAGGAATGGATTCAATATTTGATGACTTGTTAGGAAGTTTTGGAGAGGGAACAAAGGAAGGTTGAGGAAGAGCTAATATGGAAGACAAAGGAATAGTAAGATGTGACTCTTTGGCAACGCGTTGAGCAAAAGGAAATGTGTACTCATCAAAGAGCACATCTCTGGAGATGAAATTTTTTCCAGAGGAGTCTAGACATTTGTACCCCTTATGATTCAAGCTATAGCCCAAGAAAGTGCAAGGAGAGGAATCAAATTTATGATGATTATAAGGTCTAGAATTTGGAAAACACAAACAACCAAAAACCCTTAACTGAGAGTAGACAGGAGGAGTGTGAAAAAGCTTCTCAAGTGGGGACATACCTTGAAGGACAGAAGTAGGAAGCCTGTTATGCAGAAAAATTGAAGCCCTGAAAGCTTCATCCCAGAATTTTAATGGCATAGAGGCTTTTGCAAGTAAAGTAAGACCATGCTCAACAATTGTTCTATGTTTCCTTTCTGCTAAAACATTTTGTTGATGAGCATGAGGACAAGAAAGTCTATGAACAATACCAAAAGACTGTAACAGATTAGTAAAGGGTCTGTATTCACCTCCCCAATCAGTTTGAACAGCAAGAATCTTAGAACCAAGCTGTAGCTCAACAAGTTTTTTAAAATTTTCAAAGGTTTGAAGAGTTTCAGATTTTTGTCTAAGCATATAGATCCAAGTGAATCTAGTAGCAGCATCTACAAAATGAACATAATAATGATATCCACTTGAAGAAGCCAAAGGTAAAGGACCCCACAAATCAGAGTGAATCAATTGTAAAGGTTTAGTGTATTCTGTGTTGGAACTTGGAAAAGGAAGCTTGTGCAATTTTCCCAAACAACATGCTTGACACAGAGAATGAATCATTTTATTGGAATAGGCAATGTTACATTTACTAAGAACAGTTTTTACAACTTTATCAGATGGGTGGCCAAGTCTATTATGCCACAAATCAAACAATGTACAAGACATACTAGGAACATTAGGAACATTAGCAGATACTAGACTAGGAGTATTAGTAGAAGAAGCAAAAACAGTGGGTTTATGCTCCTGTGAGACAGATGATGACTAAGAAATAAAACCAGGATCATGTTGAAGAGCAATCTGAGTGTTATCGAGCACATAGAGCCCATCTTTAAGCTTCCCCATTAGCAAAACAGTATGGGTGACCTGATCCTTGACAAAACAGACAGTAGAATGGAATTCAAAAAACACATTGTTATCATGGGCAAACTTGGAGACACTAAGAAGATTTTTTGTAATTTTTGGAACATGGAGTAATTGTTTTAACAATAGACACCTAGAAGAATCTAAAGGTGAAGAAAACATGGATTGACCAACATGAGTGATAGTTAGACCCTTACCATCACCAACATGAAGTTGCTCAGGTCCATCATACCCAATCTTTGACATGAGATTCGAGACTTCTGAAGTGACATGATTAGTAGCCCCTGAATCAGGATACCAATTGTTGTCACACACAATCTCAGGAGTTGCTAGCATAGCACTGAGTTGAGGATCTTCTAAGCAATGAGATGATTCTCCACCAAAGAAGGCAACGTTGCCTTGTGCTCGACCAGAAAATTGTCCAGGTCCCTTATATGAGGGATCAAACCTGTAATAGCATTGTAACACTTCATGTCCCACTTTGTTACATAGCTGACATACCACCTTATTGACTCCAGAGTTGGCAGGATTTCAATTACCATTTGAGTTCCAGCCAGTTGAGTTCCAATTCCCACGACCACCAATGAATCTGCCACCACCATTAAAACGCCCTCTGTCACTAGAAAAACCTCCACGATTATTAGGGAAAGTGGCACCATTGATGGAAGGACGAAATCTAGAAGCTCCATGACTATAACTGGGATAAGGTTGTCTCTTGCTTTGGGCATAATTTGCAGTAGCCATATTGGTCAGAGATAAATCAAGTGACTTAGCTAGCATTCTTGTCAAGCTTGACTTCATAGGCAAGGAGAAGAGCTTCAACATCTTCAACAGAGTAATTATCTGTCCTTGAGCTAATAGCTAATTCAACACAATCATATTCTGAAGGTAAGCCCTCAAAAATTGCATCGATCTGATCCTTCACAGTCATACTATGACCTACTAGGGCTAAAAGATCAATAAACCCTCTGATCTTAGGTAGATACTCATTGATTGTTAAAGATCCCTTCTTGGTAGATTGAAGTTGAGTTTTAAACTGTGTTACCTTGGCTCGTATCTGACTGGCAAAGTATACTTTGATCATTCTCCAGATCTGTGCAGAGGATTCACAGTTCACCATACGAGAAACAATGCCCTCAGTCATGGAAGACATGAGCCACGACATGATTGGTTGATCCTATTGCTCCCAATCCAAAAATTCAGGGGTAGCACGTCCGAGAATCTCGTCTTCAGGGGAAAGAAATTTTGCTGGTGGAGAAATCGAGCCAAAAAGAAAGTGCTGAAGACGATAACCTTTGATTAACAAAAGAATCTGTTTGCGCCAAATCAAGAAGTTGTTCTGATCTAGCTTTGTCCCAATCGGATGAGAAAAAGAAATGGGAAGAAAACGCTACGAGTTTGTCTCCATCGCCATTGTTGATGGCCTTGAAGAACCTTCTGCTTGAACTCTGTTCTCCGTCGTCGGAAACTGTTGCATCGCCAGAAAATGCTCTGATACCATGTTAGAAAGTAAGAGTTCTTGAGAGAAAGAGTTCTCGAGAGAAAGAAGAAAGAGAGAGAAAGAAGACCTGAGAATGAAAGATATTTCTCATTGAAACTAAAGTTGGTTACAACTAGAATAAATACACTACACAAGCCAATCATCTATTTCCACGTATACAAACTTTAACAAAATTATAACAAACCTAACTTATACAATAGATAAGCAGCCACATAAGCATACTTAGCCACATAAGCAGTTAAAGTCTAATTCCTAACAGTGACACACTACCACAAACTTCCATTTACGTATAAGTATCTAAAAAGTTAAAGTCGAGCTTTCTATTCTATGTGGGAATTACGCACCTCAATTTTTCATGCTTTTTTTTTTTCTTCAGTTCTTATATCTGTTTTAAAAATATATAAATTGTAGAAACACAAATAGTGATAAACACGACTTTAGCGGTCTACACCCAGAGGCGGAGGGAGGGGGTGCGAGTGGGGCTACAATCTCCATTCAAATTTTTTATTTTTTTAATTTTGTCCCAAAATTTTTTTAATTTTTACAATTTTCCCCCACTAAAAATAAAATATTCTGATACAGTTCATATTTTGTCTCCACAAAAAATAAAAAAAATTATCACATCACTACCACTGATATTAATTCTGATATATAAAAAGTTTATACTTTTACTACTTTCTCCCCCACTAAAATTATAAATCCCCGTATAAACCTACTAAAATAAAAAATTATCACATAGTCTCCACTAAAATTTGTTTTATCTTAAAAAAAAAAAAAACAAAAAATTAGCGTACATCCCCACTAAAAAAAATTCCTGGCTCCGTCCCTTTCTACATGGACATTGCCCGATTCATCAAATTGAAAACAGTCAATTGTCTAAGCTGCTTTGAGTCCATGGAGGTTCTTTTAGGCATCTGTACGTCTAAATGAACTCCACGTGGTTGTGTGATACAAGGTAATACTTGAATGAGCGTAAGAGAAATTCTCGTATTTGATACAAAATTCTTTCACATTTTCGGCTTTCTGCTATTTTGAGTAATTGGAAGCCCACTTTGTGGCAGGGCAAGTTGCATTGTTCCTTCGGCAAAGCAAGTTTTTTTCGACTCGAATAATTGGATGACTAAAAAACCGTACTCTGCGGGCTGGATGAGTAGAAAATACCTTTTTTCTCTCTCTCGTTTTCGAATTTTCTTGTTTACTTGATTTTACATTCTATGGACTCGAACATCATTTGTTAATCGAGAGAAATAAGGTGGAAAGTTAAAAATGATGCATCTCAACAAGTGGGAAAAAGACTTGGACTATTGCAGCTACACAAAACACACTGTTGGTTAATTGACTGCACAGATAAATATTTATTTAGCACTTCAATATTTTGTGTTCCTCATTTCACTTTACATTTTCTATTAAAAAGAAAAAAGAAAAAAGAAAAAAGAAAAAAGAAAAAAGAACGGAACAAAACAAATTGTTTGTTGTTAATAGTACAAGTGGAGGAATGACAAACGACAATGAAATTATAAAAGTTAGTGAAGCTCGTTGCAAAGCACTAGGATTCTTATGTTACCATATCAATAAAAACGTGGCCAAAAAAAAAAATTATTTCCTAAAAGATTAGTTACTCATAAAAGCAAATAAACTAAACAAACAAAGGGAAAATTATTCTGTGTAGCCACAAAATTTCCCAATCATGAGGCACAAAATTGGCATTGAAGGGGAGAGAACTGAAGTACTCATGGGCTCTTAATTAAGCACTAATTAATAATTACAACACTTATTTAAAGTCCTCACCGAGGGAATGGCCTATTAGTAACGTTATTACTTCTTTTCATAGCATTATGGCTCTCTCTTTTCTCTTTGAGCCTCCAATTCATTAAAGATGGCAAACTTTAAACTTTTATATGAGATCACAAATTTTATTACATTTGTTGCCGTCATTAAATTTTTGAATAAAGATAAGATCACAATATTTATTACATTTGTTGCCATCATTAAATATTTGTGGATTGGAAATTGTCTTTGTGTAGAATATTGTTTATGTGGGTGGCGTGTATTTAACTGGTTTAATGATCAATACAAATGTGCACAAAGAAAGTGTTAAAAATAATGATGTGCCAACTGGACAACAATCCCACATTAATTAATTTTGCCACCCATAATTGAGCTCCTTCCACCAATTTGAGTACTTTCCTCTACCCTACCCCCTTTAACTCCCCCACTTGCATTGGACCCAACTTTTGTATGGGGTGCCAAAATTAAAAGTACCAGAACAGTTGGCTTCTCCCACCCCAAAAAAAAAAAAAACAAAAAAAAGAAAGAAAAAAACCCTTTACCAAAAATAAAAAGAAAATTTATGGTAGTGGACCACAGTTTAAAAAAAAAAATTTTAAAAAAATTGGTGTTTGTCCTTGAAATTTACTACCAAACAAGTGGTAGTATCCCGGAAAGCCAGAATCAGAATATGCCCAAAAGAGATCTCTGGCCCCCAAGAGATTGCAAATTCAAAATGAGTTAGAATATCGTAGGGAAAATACATGTGCCAATTTTTTTGGGTTTTTAAAAATGAAAAAGGGAAAGAAAAAACCTCAGCCATGGCAAAGACAAAATACAAGAAATAATTCTAAGCTAAGAAGATTCAGCATATGCCCCATAAAGATTTTTTGCCTCTGAAATCACGAGGCCCTCACTGAAAAGAAAGTCAAAATGAACCAAAACCAAACCTCAACCATCACAAAATGCCTTGAAACAAAGTTTGGATTTCTCACATTTTTTGCCTGCCGACACTTTGATTTTCTCTAAAGAAAGTAACACCCCTTGGAGTCCCATGTTACGGAAAAAAAAAAGTGAAATAAAAACGACACAAGACAATTAATAGCATACAGTGCAACAGTACAGCGGAACAGCTTATTTTGGAGAACTGATTCTGGGGCGTTTAAAAGTTCAGGGACTAAAATGAGATTGGATCTGTAACTCGGGAACTCCCTTTATATTATACAGCTCGAGAGTACAGATTATTACAAGAAAGAAACGGAAGGTATTTTAAAGAGAGAGAATGAGGAAGCTGTTTACATATTTCAGTGACCAACAGGAAGGAAACATCAAACCTTCTTTAGACTCCACTCAGGCTTCTTAAAATTCTCCAAATACCAATAAGGCTTGGATCTGAGACGCCAAATCACAACACCCAAGGAAGAATCGATATACACTACAATGAATAACGAAACGAAAAAAAAAAAACGAGAACAAGACATTCTGTTTCGACCTATAAGCAAATGGGAAGCAGTTTAAAAACCCTATGGCATGTCAAAATGATCAAGTTTCTTCGATATAAAAGAATATGGATTACAACGTAGTTTTGTGTAACTGGGTCACGGGATATTCCTGCACCGTGATTTCCCGCAAATGATGGGGATTTTGTTTTTCTTTGGTGACTGTGAATTCTTAGCTCATTTGTTCGCCGATTAGATCAAGACCCACAAGGAGGAAGGAGATTCCTTGGAAAAGAAGGAAGTAGAAGTGTACTCCTTGTGCTGATAGTAAGCTCCTAACCGAAGCCGTGAGCAAGAGGAATGCCAATGCAAGTTCTTTCTTATATATCTTGTTAACTTTCTTAACAGGCGCAGCAGCTGCTTCTTTCTGTTCCAAAAGTCGGTTCAACTCAGAAAGCTCGCTCTCGGAAGCTCCTCTGTGGATCTGTAACTGATTCATTGTCTTTGATTCCCTCTCGGCCACAGCCAGTAAGTCTGACTCTGATGACCTACCAGTCTTCTTTGTAACAGTCCACTCGTAGGAGCTACCCAACTGGAATAATCCGGAGACCATTGCATTGAATTTAGTGACAGACATGGTGTTTTCGAACAGCAAGTAAGGAACAATGAAAGGGAAGGATTTAGGAGCCGGAAGAATGTTGAGGAGTGACATGAAAACGGGCACGTAACAGATGACCCACACAGGAAGCTCAGCTTCTGGGACAAACATGGTTAGCGGGAGAATTATGCAGAACAATGTGAAAGAATAGAAAGGAAGGATGAGTTTCCTCAATAGAAAGAATAGTAGTATCATGTTTGCCTTCTTCCATGCCGATATCTGCATAATTAAGAGATATTCAAGAAGGTTACATCCACGTCATTTTCAACAGCTGAGAATCACGGAAATTAAGTGCTGGAAGTACCTTAGAATTTAGAATTGCAGGAAGACACAGCCTAAATAGCTGCATGGGACCGGAATGCCAGCGGTGTTGCTGCTTCCTGTAAGCTTCGTATGACTCTGGAACTTCGCAAAGTACCTGAAACAGATACATACTTTCTACGATTGGACTAATATTCGGTCTCAAATTAATCATGTCATTAAATGGGGAAAAAAAGAACTCCAAAACCCACTGTTTTACATAGTTTCAACTACTTGATTTCCATATAGAATGTTACATTATGTAAAAGGTTCTTGACATATTAGATAAAGATTAAATGGAAGGAACAACTATCCTTTAATGTTACCTTGACATCATTGAGGAAGATGAATTTCCAACCCTTGAGATGGGCCCTGACTGCAATGTCCATATCTTCAACCGTGGTCCTTTCAAGCCACCCACCAGACTCTTCGAGCGCTTTAATTCTCCAAACGCCAGCAGTTCCATTGAAACCAAAGAAGTTAAGGAACACCCCATTAACCTGCTGTTCCACCTCAAAGTGGAAGCATAAATTAATGTTTTGGAGACGAGTTAACAAGTTCTCGTCCTTGTTCACAAACGCCCATCTAGCTTGAACAAGACCTAGTTCGGGGTTCTCCTGTAACATAGAGTAAAAGGAAAAGAAAAGAAAAAATAAATTCCAGATTCTTGAAGGACACTCTGACCGAATAATATCAAACTAAAAATTACAATCCACCACCTTGAAATGAGGCACTGTTTGCTTAAGAAAATCCGGATTTGGTTGGAAATCTGCATCGAAAATTGCAACAAATTCGTAGTCCTTAATATAATTGCAGCTCATCGCAGACTTGAGGTTCCCAGCTTTATAACCAGTTCTAACTTCCCGATGCCGGTATCTTATATTGACACCCTTTTGGCTCCACTTGGCAACCTCTGCCTGAATCAAGCATTGGATGCTCTCGTCACTGGAATCATCAAGCACTTGAATCAATAAACAGTTCTTCGGCCAATCAATTTGGCAGACTGCGGAGATAGACTGCTCGTACACCTACATCGAGCCAATGCAAGAAAACCTTGTGAATTTCTCGAAAAGTTTGCAAAAAACAAATGTGGCTGTTAATTTCCATTGACTAGTTTAAGTAATATATTACTTTTGGATGTCTCCATCACTTACGACATAATATTCTTGTATTATTCAACGATCGTGCTAATACCGCTAAATAACAGATCTAAAAAGATATGATGAGTGCTCAATAATGACTTAAGTACCTATTTAGTCTTTAATTGAAAAAGTCCCTTTTCAGAATTTTGCATCTAGCTACAAACAATAGACGAACACAACGAAACAGATTTTTAAAAAAATGAAGGGAAATTAACATAAGTTACCTCTCTCTCATTGCACATTGGAATTTGAACAAGAACCATGGGATACTCAAAGCCTGCAGATTTCTCAACGTCGTTCGTTTCGAAAGGATCTCCCACAATCGTGGGCTTAATTTTCTTGTACTTTATCCAGAAGCAACCTAAGCAAAGTATCATCCGATCTGCCGACTGGATTAGGAACAGGACAACACAAAACGTCGAGAGTGCTTGAATAGCAGGCGCAATGTAACCAGCCCGGAACGTTAACCAGGCAACGTAAACCATATGGAGCCAGCCTTGTAACTCTGAAGTCCGCGGAATGTGCAAATTTGGGTTCTGAAAATAATGCCAGCCTTTGAAGTATGCAACAACTTCAAAGGCCAGAATTGCCAATGAAGTCACCAAGAACGCTTTAATGACTCTAAATAGCAGCTTCCCCTTTCCCAACTTCTCGGTCTCCACGTCGACGCCTCGCCTATGAACTAACCTTTTCTTAATAGCACCAAGCAATGCCCAGAGCACAGTAGCTAGCCAGGCGATGCCACCGACAGCGCGGTGAGCCTTGAGAAGCAAGACCCACGTCACTTGCTTGGCATTCTTTCCTCTGCTCTTCTCCACAGGCCTAAATGCGGCATCTGGACCGTCAATCTCCACCACTGAAATGTTCGGATTCTCCATTGTCACCACCACGGGTGTTCCCTTCCGGGTATTATCCTTTCCCCACAGCGAAAAATCCAGTCTTGGAGCCATTTTCTCAAACACAAACCGCGCAAAAAACCAAAAAAAAAAAGGTCAACAAATCCCACAACCCCAAAAAGCCAACAAATATTTTCTCTTTTCTTTTCTTTCTCACATACCCAGATCTGGAAATGGAGAACTGAGCAAAACCCAGTTCATAAAACACCCAGAAAAACAAACAGAATATACACTCCTTAATTACACAACTGAGAAAACCCCATTTCTCAACTAAACTCTTAAACACAAAAATGTGGGCATGAAAAACAAAGAAAGAAGAGTGTGAGTTTTGTAGGGACTCAGAAGGAGTCTAGAACAGACAGAGCAGCAAGGGAAAGCCACATTATGGGGAAAGGTATCTAAAGCTGTAAGAGCCCCTTACTTGTTGTGGGGTATTATTCTTCTTCAAGTCCAAGTGAACATATTTACTGGACTAAGCATATAGAATCTTCCTTAAATAAAGATTAAAAATATTTACATATATAT
>JAFMPE010139484.1:2985-25263 GCA_024759925.1 Ficus religiosa
TTTTTTTTTGTAGCTGAAATGTTCCTAAATTTTTTAAAAATATTACTACAATAGTCATTTCTGTCAATTTTTGGACATAATTTGTTAGTAATTTGATCAAAAATGTTGCTAACTACAGATTTCGTTCACAAATTAATGAAAAATGACAACTGTAGCAATATTTTTAATAATTTATGGTCATTACAACTACGAAAAAGTATGAGAAATGCCCTTAAACTATTAAAATGTTGTTACAATAGTCATTTATATTAATTTTTAAACGGAATCCGTTAGTAATTTGATTAAAAGTGATGCTAACTAAATAATTTCATCCAAAAATTAATGTAAAAAACTATTGTAGCAATATTTTAATAGTTTATGAGCATTCCAGTTATGAAAAAAAGTTCAGAGATCAATGTTGTACATGGTTAAAAATTCAGGAACCAATCTAGCAATTTATCAATTTTTTAATTTTACCTTTAAAAGCTATATTTTTCCCATTTTACCTCTTCTAACAATTGATTTTTCTGTACAAGTCCTCCATAAGCTTATCTTTTATTGTATGTCATCCACTTAAATAATAAGGAGGCTTCGGGGCTACCTTTATTGATAGTTTTGTTTTTAACAATGGGAATAAATCAGATTATATAGTTTTTGTTTTCATATGATTTGATTACATCTAATCTTTAGAAACAAAACAAGGACTATCGGCGAGGATATTTCTTATATGAGTAATTGGCCTAAATAGTCCCTGAATTTTTTAAAGGTGATGGTTTGGTCCATGTTTTATTTATTTTTGACCGAGAAAACCCTAAACTCTTTAAATGTTAGCAATTATAGTTATATCCTTTTAATTTTCATTAAATTTCTAACAGAATCTTGCTCAAGTGATTATTTTTGTAGTGAAAAGACCAAAATACCCGTTAATTTTCTCTTTCTCCTAAACTCTCCCAAACGTCCCTTTCTCCCCCTTTCTACCTTTGCAGATCCGGCGACAGCCTCCATCTTTAGTGATGGCTTCCATCTCCGGTGACGCCAGCCCCCCCTCTCTCCTCCATCGCCAAACTCAACCCCCTCAACCCCCAATTAGGTTTTTTTTTTTTTTTTTGAGTAAACCGTTCAGAGACCCCCCTACAAAACGTCGGATTCGAACCCAACCCAACCCAATCGACAAACCCAACCGCCCCTTACCCCCATAGCATCGACGAACCTATGCCCCCACCCTCACACCATTGACGAACCTAAGCACCGTACACCCCCCCCCCAAAAAAAAAAAAAAACACTGCTGACGAACCTTGCCCCCCTCGTCAGATTTGGTCATTATGATTTTTTATTTTTTTGAATTAATAATTATTAAATTATTAAAATACTCTTTCAAATTAGATTACAAATAATGCACATGACTTATTCTGTTAGAAATTTAACGAAATTGGATGGAAATAACTATAATGATCAATTTTTAGAGAATTTAGAATCGTTTCGGTCAAAAAAAAATAAAATATAGATTAAACTGTTATTTTTTAAAGAATTAAAGACTATTTGAGTATATTATTCTTCTTTTATATATATATATATATATAATAGAAGAAGAAGAAGAAGTACGAAGAAGAAGAGAGAGAGAGAGAGAGAGAGAGATTGGGACAATTGGCTGAGTGTGCCTTGAAGTTCCGCTCCTCTGTCAGTCCTCACCTTGCACACGCAATTCGAAAACCAACCAAACACCACTCAAGTACCGAACCCGTGTCATAGGTACACCCCTCAAAATCTCGTCAGTTTCTCACGCTATTTTCATTTTCATTTTTATTTCTAAATCGACACAAATTAATATCTCCAACGTAGGAACCAAAATTTACCCACCCACCCATTAAATTAAATTTCACGATACCAAAAGAAATCATATCCTATTCTATTTTTATTTTCTTTTAGAATTGGAGAATTCTATATTTTTAAATCAACCAAAAATATATATATCTATAACTTTGTGCTAAGTTTTGCTTCTTTTGTAACATAAAATTGGCTCAAAAAGTGAAAACAATTCAAGAACATCATTATTATTGTTTAGCACAGGCTTTTAATGAAAGGTATTTATTTTTTGTGCCTCAAAGAAAAAAAAAAAAAAAACTGGTACCGAAATTTGTTACATGCATTTATATTTTTTTTTGTATTTTCACATTGATATTCCTAAAAGATAAAAAATGTATTGTGATTAGTTTAGGGTTTCTAGAACTTTGGAATTTATTCCCAATTTTATTCTCCAATATTTTACAAATTCTTCGTCTATGATTTCTTCCAGATTTACTCTTCTCTGATTTCTGCTTATGTCAAAGTAATCCTGGCAATCCTTTTGCCTTTTATTAGTAGTCCTGAAAAAATCTCTACAATTTTCTGTCTTTTTAACTTAATTTTAATTAATTTTTGCTAATTTTGAAACCTCGATGATTATCTCATCTTCTATAATTTGAAAAGGTTGATACCGATTACTGTTTCTCTGCCTCCTGTTCTGGTTTTCTGGTTAGGGTTAGGGTTGGATCTGCCCCAATCAGTTTCCCCCAAATTTTTTAATTTACTTTTTTTAATTTATCTTCAAATTTAAAGTTTTCACAAGAATTCATAGTTGAAAACTGGGGGTATTTTTTGGGTCAACTCTATTGAATTCGTACTTTTTTCCTAAAAAATCTGGGTATGGTAAATTGAGTTTCTGAGTTGGGTTTATCTCAAAGAAGAGTTTCAGACCTCGGATCAACGACTTGTAAGGCCAAATTCTGTAAATAAGAACAATAAAAACTGTTTATTCTAATTCTTGAAAATTTTATTGGGATTTAATTCTGATTTTTGACTTGTCTTGTCCTTTTCTGTATCTTTGTTTTATTGCTACGTGTTATTTGTCACTGAAATGATATTCTTTGTGATGGGTTTGAATTCTGGAGAATTTTATGATGGTAAAAATAGTAATGTATTTGTGTTTCTGTGTATGATTCTGTGAGGATGTTTCTGTGTATGAAGAACTTGTCAATTTTGGATCGAATATTTTAGTGTCTGATTTTAGCAACTAAATACTGTTTATTTGATCAAAACCATAATGTGGGTAGTAAATCTTATGTTTAATTCATGATATTACTTGTTCGTGAATGAATTTTTTACTCTTCTTTAGTAAATTGCCATTGTTTTTCCCGCGAATGATACTTTTTTTTTTTCCCTTTATACTCGAATAGCATCTTGGGGGATAAACAAGGGAATTGTGGATCAAAACATATTTTAGTTTATTTTATTTTAATTAAGAAAAAGGATTTCAAGTGGAGGATTCGTTCGCGCTGTGGAGAACTGTGGTGTTCAGATATTGTTAAATTAGAAGTTATTTTCCTCGAAATTGTGAATTTGATGAAGGTGATTGCTCTCTTCAAGGAAAGTTGATTTTATGGCTAGTATTTATTTGAAGATTTTTGGTCTTTGTCAATTGGCCATTATTACTTTTCTTGCAATTGTATTATTGGACTTTGCGTTATATCTTGCTGTTGTTCTACATCTGTAGCTTGTGCTGATCTTGTTTGCCCGCATTTTTTCTTTTTTGTGGTACTATTAGTTAACCCAACTATGCCGTGGCTTGAGTTTTATGCTTTCGTCTTGCAGAACAGATAAACAACCTTGAATCTACAATTTCGTATTAACATACCGGGAGTCTAGGGTAACTTCTCAGACCAGGTGCTTATGGATACAGTTCCGTCAAGGGTCGATTAGTATTAATCCAGTCCTTGTTACTACTTAACAACATCCACTCACAGTTCACACAGTGCCGAAACAGAAGCGATTGTCCTCCTGGAGATACTTCTTTGATTAATCATACATACAGAAGACTGCCATTAAATATTTAATTTTACAAGTTCAATGGGGACAGAACTCATGAGAGTTTGCATCAAAGAAGACAATGAAGACTTCCCCCAAGTTCCACCAGGTTTTGAGTCGTTCACATCTTTCAATTTAAAGAGGGTAAATGATACTGCAAGCCAAGACAGTAAAAACGTGCTTGGCTTTTCGGCCTCTACTAATGCTTCTGAGCCAATCTCGATCAAGATGGAAACTAATGTTGATGCTAGTGATGCTGGAAAGCATCCGAGGCCCCTCCGGCGCAAGCCTGGGATAAACTATGGGAGATATGATAGCGGTCCAGAGGATGACTGTGATTCTGAGCAACTTAATCAAGTGGGTGTTTTTCTTTCTTGTTGGTATTTTTGTTTTTGATGCTTCATGATTGATAGCTCCTTTCCTCTGCCACACAAAAATTGCTATACTTATACGGTGCCTAACTTTCCCGTTTGTGTTTTGCAGAATTTCCCTGTGGGACTTCCCAAGGGGGTATTCCGTGGATGTTCTGAATGCAGTAATTGCCAAAAGGTTTATTTCGTTAATTTATGTGCTCGACTCATTTTAGATATTGATATGACCTTTCCAGTACAATCACTTCTTTGAAAACCTTATGGAAACATTAAACCTTACTATCATTGCAATTAACCTTTTGGAGCAGGTTGCTGCAAGATGGCGTCCACAGGGTGGTAGAAAACCTGACATTCTAGACGCTCCTGTCTTCTATCCGACCGAAGAGGTCTCTGTTGTTGCTTTATTATCTGTGCTATTGAAGTTTCATAATGTTTCCCTCAGTTTGTGATGTTAAACTTCACTGTTTTTCCTTCATTACCCGTTAATGTTTTTTGAAGAATTCAGTAATGTGAATCAGTTTGTGACCTTTTTCAGGAGTTTGAAGATACTCTGAGATACATAGCAAGTATACGTGCAAAAGCCGAACAGTACGGAATCTGTCGCATTGTTCCTCCCCCTTCTTGGAAACCTCATTGTCCCCTTAAGGAGAAAAAGATATGGGAGAATTCTAGATTTTCTACTCGTGTCCAGAGAATTGACAAGCTTCAAAATCGAGAATCACTGCGAAAAATGTCGATAATTCAAAACCAAATGAAGAGGAAAAGGAGGAGATGCTCAAGAATGGGGGCTGATTGTGTGACCGGTAGTAGAGGAGCTGGTGATGCTGGGTATCCGGAGGCAGAAACATTTGGGTTCGAACCTGGTCCAGAGTTTACCCTGGAAACATTTCAAAAATATGCAGATGACTTCAAGACCCAATACTTCAGCAAAGATGCAAACGTTGCTGATATGGGAGCTAACTTAACTATTCCTAAAGAGTGCAGCGAACCATCCGTGGAAAATATCGAGGGGGAGTATTGGCGGATGGTAGAGAAGCCTACAGAAGAAATTGAGGTACTGCTTAAAGGCTAATATAAATTTATGAAATATGCATTTTTATTGAGTTTATTCATCTGTTAGTACTTTCATCACGTCCGTTTCTCTTCATTCAAGCGTCCTAATTACGGTTGGTCTTTGCCCTTTTAGGTGCTATATGGGGCCGATTTGGAAACTGGGCCTTTTGGCAGTGGCTTTCCAAAGACGTCCAATCAAGGTTCTTCTGCTCCAAATGAACGGTACATAAAATCTGGGTGGAACTTGAACAACTTTCCTAGGCTTCCTGGATCTGTCCTCTCTTATGAAAGCAGTGACATTTCTGGAGTTCTGGTGCCTTGGCTATATATAGGCATGTGTTTTTCTTCATTCTGTTGGGTAAGACTACATATTCCTATTGATAGTTGCAAACGCCGTTCAGACTTATAACTTACAAGTCATCATTGTCAATCATATGGCCTACTGTACTTGAATGTGCAAACTTTCTTTCACTTGGATTTTCATTCTATCTTTGTTTTCTTTTATTTATCGGGGACGCCTTGTCCTTTTTTATGAATCTGTTCTCTCACAATTGATATTTCTAGTAAATATATGTATTGTTTTTTTCTTTCGGTCAAGTTATAGGAGGAAACACACTTTTCAAACAACTCAAGAAGTCCATCTAAAAAAAAAAACAAACCTTCATACGTGACTGTTTTTCTAAATGTTTGAACTTTGAAGAGTGTTTAATTCCTCTGCCTTTTCTTTTGTTTATAAAATTTTGAGACCAGCATGTTGAGGATCACCATTTATACTCGTTGAATTATATGCATTGGGGTGCTCCAAAGTTGTGGTATGGTGTCCCTGGAAAGGATGCCCGCAAACTGGAAGAGGCTATGAGAAAGCATTTGCCCGACCTTTTCGAAGAACAACCTGACTTGCTTCATAAGCTGGTGAGTAAAAGCTCCTGCTCTGTGGTAATTGTTTGTAATGTCTTGAAAATTGTGGCTCTGGGTGATATGCTTCCCTGGACATATAAGTTCGTAAATAAGCTATATATAAATATATGCATATGTATAATGATATATCTCCCAGTTTTGTAACTATGATTATTTAAAAGAAACTGATGATTTTGTTGATTTGCTTTGGCACTAATCTTGACACTCTTGTTTCTTATTAATTCACCTTTTTGGATACTTGATAGTTTAATTAATGTATGCTAAATAGCTTAGGTGGATATGTTCAAACTTGAATTTTATCTCTAATGTTGCATAATACCAATGCCCTAAACTGGTGCTTTTTCCCCCCCTTCGTATTCAGGTGACACAGCTCTCCCCCTCTATACTCAAATCTGAAGGTGTCCCAGTCTACAGATGCGTTCAGAATGCTGGGGAGTTTGTTCTAACATTCCCTCGAGCATACCATTCAGGGTTCAACTGTGGCTTCAATTGTGCAGAGGCAGTTAATGTAGCTCCTGTTGACTGGTTGCCCCATGGGCAGATTGCGATAGAGCTGTACTGTGAGCAGGGAAGGAAGACTTCTATTTCCCATGATAAATTACTACTGGGTGCAGCAAGGGAAGCAGTAAGAGCGCATTGGGAGCTGAACTTACTGAAGAAGAATACCTCAGATAACTTAAGATGGAAAGATGTCTGTGGAAAGGACGGGATCTTAGTAAAAGCACTGAAGGTAAATGCTAAACTCCCTATCTTTATGTTGATTCTGACAATTTCCAGTATGGCTTGATTTAGTTTCAGATCTTAGTTGCTATGCTAATTTGTTTGGTCCTGGAAGTTGAACATGGATAGAATTCTAAGATTTTTTTTTTTTTTTTTCTGTTTTTTGTGTGGGGGGGGCGGGGGTGTGTTTTTGTGGTGTTGGCAACTGCAAAAGGAAAATTCTATGATTATTGTAAAACGAAGATTTTGGCCTCGTTTTAGATGTAACCTGTAGCTCAATTTTTTGTTGGTTTTTGGTGTGTCGTTTCCCTGAATCTCAGTCACGATTACAGAAATGGGTTTGTGTCAATCATGATTACATGATTATGCAATTATTTCACACTTTATTGTCTATTTTATGTCAGTAATAATTTATTCTCGAATTTATGCTTATGTAACTTGGTTGCTTCTTTGACACTTTTTTACCTTGTAGTCACGTGTTGAAATGGAGCGCATGAGGAGGGAATTTCTTTGCAGTTCTTCGCAGGCAGTGAAAATGGAGAGCAATTTTGATGCCGCTAGTGAGAGGGAATGCAGTGTATGTCTTTTTGATTTGCATCTCTCTGCTGCTGGTTGTCATTGTTCACCAGATAAATATGCATGCTTGAATCATGCAAAGCAATTATGCCCATGCGCTTGGGGTGACAAATTCTTTCTTTTCCGTTACGACATCAGTGAATTATATATCCTAGTTGAGGCGTTGGAGGGAAAATTAAGTTCAATATACAGATGGGCCAGACTGGACCTTGGACTGGCCTTGAGTTCTTACGTCAACAGAGACAGTATGCATGTTAGTAACTCCGAGTCTGAGAGAGGAGCTGTTCTTGAAGGTTTAAATTCACAGCCGTCAGTCAGTGGCCGTAAAAATGAATTGGCCACACCTCTCTCTAAAGAGAAGTATGTAAAATCAAGTGATCAGAATATGATAGTACTAGCACTGGGAGCTGCATTGCCTTCAAAAGTTACGGTGCCATCATCTGCCTCTCGTACTCCACATGAAACTGCAGGGATAAGTAATAATTCTAGGTTCAAGAAAGAAGAAACTATACATTTGGATTCTGATTCAAAAATCTCAGTTTGTCAGTTGTCACAAGAAGACACATCGTATGCCACAAATCCGATTGGAGTGAGATCTACCGTGAAGAAGGCTCCAGTTTTGGAACCCGATGATGTTATACTTGTTAGTGATGATGAAGGCGATGACCTGAAAAAGCAAGTTTCAGATAAAGAGAAAGAGACTTCTGCTGCTAAGCAGTTAGATCCTTCTAAGAGGCTCACGGGTCCTGATGATGAAGTAACCTCTTGTAACGACAGTGAAGACCCAATTCATTCCAAATCTGTAATTGGTACTGCAGGAACAGGTGAAAAAGTTGGCTGTTCATTACCTGATGGAGAAAGGAATAGTTTTTCATCGTGCTCTATCCATGTGAAGAATGAACCTCAAGAAAACCATGGACAGGTGGGATCCAATCAACCAAAAATTTCTCCAAATGTGGGTTCTTCTCCGGGTCCAGAATGTGGTAGAAATATTCAAGGTTCTTCAGCTATTAGTGAAAACAATGATCAAAGTATCGCTAATATGCGGAATGATCCTCAGCACGCACAGCCTTGTGGCAGTGGAAAACCTGATAGTGGGGCAACAAATTTAGCCGACCATACAAGAGCTTTGACTGGAAACGCATCATCCAGCCCAAACAATTTGGATAGATGTTATCGTCAGAAGGGACCTCGCATAGCAAAAGTAGTGCGGAGGATCAACTGCATGGTTGAGCCTTTGGAATACGGAGTCGTGCTTTCAGGGAAGTCATGGTGTAACAGCCAGGCCATTTTTCCGAAAGGTTTGTCACTTGTATACTATGTGCTCATCATGGGGATAGTCTACTTTTTGTCAAAAATAAATGAGAGCTCGCAACTATGGCACTAACAGATGGTATTCTTGGTGCAGGATTTAAGAGCCGTGTTAGATACATGAGTGTTTTAGATCCGTCAAACATGTGTTATTATATCTCGGAAGTACTCGATGCAGAACGGGAGGGGCCCCTTTTCATGGTACTGGATGTTTCTTAGCTATATTTATAATCTTATTGTCCAAAGTTTTTAAAGTGCAATTATGCCG
The DNA here is from genome assembly GCA_024759925.1 of Ficus religiosa. Lineage (NCBI taxonomy): Eukaryota > Viridiplantae > Streptophyta > Magnoliopsida > Rosales > Moraceae > Ficus > Ficus religiosa. The sequence continues at coordinate 12,022 of JAFMPE010139484.1, forward strand.
TGTGTATTCTTGGTTATATTGTTAAGCTTTCTCTATAATGTTCTTACGTGGTATGTTTTTTAGGTCTTGGCCAACTTTTTTCCAAGCCAAGAATGACGCTTTGGAGAATGTTTTCTTTTCTTCATGGCTTAAAAATAACGATGAATGCATTGTGTATTCATGGCGTAAATGAATATCTGAGCATACATTGGGCGCGTCTTGAGCATATACGTATAAAAGATGTTTACCTGTCACTGAAAATATATTGTCTGTTCTCTATTAGGTTTCCTTGGAGAGTTGTCCGAGTGAAATGTTCGTCCACGGTTCAGCTGCTAGGTGTTGGGATATGGTGAGAGAAAGAGTGAATCAAGAGATCACGAAGCAGCATAAATCGGGAAGATTGAACCTTCCGCCTTTACAACCTCCTTACAGTCTTGATGGCTTCGAGATGTTTGGGTTTACTTCACCAGCCATAGTGCAGGTGAATATAAAACTGTGCATATACTACTTGGATTTCACTCTAGATACGTGCCCTTTATTATGAATGCTTAACCCAACCTCTGCCTTACTTTGTGAGAGTACAGGTGATAGAGGCAATGGATCGAAATCGGGTCTGTTCTGAGTACTGGGATTCTCGACCCTACTCTCGGCCTCAAGTACAAATTCCGCAAACTTCTCGAACCAAAGACACTGGTGGAAGGACGTTGGAGCAAGGAACTGCTCAAGGGGCCCTTGACAATCATCTCTTGCCTACCGGAGTAGACACAATACTTGGGGGCCTTTTCAAGAAGGCTAACCTAGAAGAACTAAATTCGATGTACAGGATTTTAAACGACGGTCAGTTGACAGCCGGTCAAGACTTGGTGGCTCGACTTCTTAACAAAGAGATTAACAATCGTCCGAGATGACTCATCGTGATTCCGGAATCCAAACCCTGCCCCTGCTTGCTATGGCCGTTCCTGACCTGTAAATACATGTATTTTTTTTTTTTTTTCTTTGGCAAAATTCAGTTACATCTCAGGGACAACCCAATCATTCTTTTTAGTGGTGACTGTCCAAGGTCATAAAGCAGGACTCATAACATAGCCACCATTTGTCTTCGGATTTTTTGTACCCCCTCCATTTGAGCATTTTGTTCAGGAGCCTTGTTCACAACATTGTAGAAGACGATCGTCGAGCCACAAAATTTTGAACTAAATAATTCCTTACCAAAAAGTTATAGAAACAACAGAGTTTTTTTATTTTTTTTATTTATACTAGTACAGAAATTTTGGCATTTATAAATTTGCTGCTGCGACCTTTAAGCATAGTGTTGCGTCCCATTATTGCGACACTCCGGAAATTCTAACGTGCAGGTCATTTTTAAAAAATATTTGAAGGAAATAATACGTTTTAAACAGAGAAAAATGGCATACTGATAAATAACTTATTTATCAAAAATAATTAACGAGGTGTAAATATGTTATTCACTATAGTAATAGGTGGACAAAAAAAAAAAAAAAAAAAAAAAGCTGTTTAGCTCTCTCTCCGACTCGACTCTATGAGATGATTCAATTAGTCGGGCTTGCTTAGACAAGGACAAGTATGTAATCCACTTAGGTCTGGTCCAACGTTGTCTCTCCCTTATCATGGGCCCGTTGGTGTAACCTATCTTCCGGGTTATTTGCAAGAATTTCATGAATTTAACACATTCTTATATTATTGATACCCACCATAATATTAAAGTTAAAAATGTTATCATTATTATCAACTTTAATATTAGATTGGGCAAAATTATAAAGAGCTACTCAAAACACGGCTCTCCACCTAATTTTCTCATTAAACTGAGCTCCTGTTTAATTTACCAATCCAAACCCAAAAATTCCAACTCATTATTTATTTATTTTAATCTTTTTAAAAGTCAACAAATTTTTAGAAAAGTCAAATAATTTCAATCCAAATATTTTAATTTAAATCTACCAACCAAACGTATACTAAGAGTTAGTTTAAAGGTAAAAGGTAACGAGAAAATGAGTAATGATTCCAATTCTAATCATGTATGTGCTTGTTTACTCAAAAATCATGTATACATTTACAAAATGAATAATGAGAGTTTAGCATGTCATACATAATAGAGATATTCATTTTTTGTCGAAGAGATTATTGTCAAGTTTACTAACATGTTTTAATAAACACACAAGACCAATGATTGATTGATTGCCTAAAAATATATTTTAGTAGTTACTTTAGTAAAATTATTATTGTTAAGTTTTAATAAACATTGAAAAGAGAATTAGATTATTTTCCATTACACCATTTAACAGACACAAAAAAAATGCTAAAAAGGAAATCAAGGATTATCCTCTTTTTTTCTTTCCAATCTTGCTATTTTTCTCGTTGCATTTTTTTCTTATGATTTAACAAACACACTCTAAATGGATATATTATCATTATCATCCTATTACATTAGTAATTCATGAAAAGTAACAGTAGGAACTTTAATATTTCCACTACGTATACGATGTAATAAATTAAGTTGTTAGTTAACACCTTGAGATAATTTGAAATTAGCCAAATATGAAGAGACGACTTAGCATATATTTCAGACATGTTTGTTTTGTGTGTTTAACTCATCTCGTTTTAGGAATGAAATAACAATGATATTTGTTTAGACCAAAAAACTCATCTCATTTTGTAAATGAGACTAAAATAATCTCCTTTTTCAGAATTAACCATGCAATTCATTTTCAATTCACGCCTATTTCCAGAAAAAATTTCATTTCAATAGCAAACATAAGAACCAAAAGGACACTTCATTGATAGGGTGTTTTTATCCTACAAATTATGCTTGTAAGTGCTTGCCAACGGAACAAAAATACAGCTTAATCATATATGCATACACTTAAGTCTCGTATGGTATTCAGTATATGAACTTCAATCACTGTGAATATAAATTTCAGTTATTAGGAATACGAATTTATGTAAAAAGAAATATAATTATAATGAATGTTAATTTTTCTTATTTTACATTTTTTGTACTGTGATTCATATTTATAGTTACTCGAATTAATATTTCATACTAAATGTATTATAGATATATATATATATTCTATACATGATCTCCAAGAAAAGTTTGGAAAAATAGGAGAGAAAGAGGTCCCGCCACCAGCACCAATCCACCGCAGAGATCTGATACGTTGCTAATTCTCTTCCGATCCTTCCCCTCTGTATATGGCAAAGACGAGAAACGGCCAAACATGGAAATTTCACGTTACCCCAAAACCTCCACCTCCTCCTCGTACGGACGAAACTTTAGCGACTAATTCAACGGCCTAAAGCTGCCCACGAGGGAAAATACGCATCCAACGATAGTGACGCTTCCACGTATCATTTCAAGCTAAGGCTGTGGCTCGCGAAGCGAGGGAAGGGTCGGCCCGACTGCTGCCGACATGAGTACGGGCGGCCACGTGGGTGCACGAGGCGCGCGGGTCCCACGTGGAGCACACGTGTCAAGGACTGAAGGGGGCCCATCGAGCTGCCCCGTAGATTGCGGGATCATTGTACGGATGCTGCTCCACCCTCGGTTTTCGTGCCAAAGGTGGTAGCTTTTGTGCTCTTGACAAGAGACAAAAAGATTTTCGTGGTTGATTGAATTTCTTTTCATTTTTTAAAATTTGATTGGCCAATTTTTTTTTTTTATTTAATTGTGTTAATTATTGAACGGTTGTCTTGATACCTATAGTCGTCGTCGTTGTCCCCTTTTTTTTTAAATAAGTAAAAACTATAATATAAATTGTATTTTTATTTTATCGATTGAATATTATTATTTTAATTATTAAATTGATATTTTAATATTTTAAATTGTGAGTAATTACATTATAAATTATAGAGTGAAATATAAAATTATTTACAGTTATAAATTAACAGTTAAAAATTAATTAAATAACAACCAAAATAGAAATACCTAAGGGTAGATTAAACATATAATAAGTTATTGGGTCCTTCTTAGTAGGACTTCTTTTGATTATGTAATATCGATAGAAAACAACCATCTAGTTATCGGATCACAATTTCAACAATTTGATTATTAGGTTAAAATTAAAAATTTTCAATGTGAAACACAAACTGTTTTGGAACATCAATCAACCCATTAAAAAATTAATTTAAAATTAAAATAATAATATCTACCGATTATTCTAAATGGAAGATCATACTGTATAAATTTCCTAAGTTGTTGGTTTTTTTTTTTTTCCTTCCTAAATTATAAAACAGCCACTAGTTGGAGAGAAAAGAGCATCTGTATGGCGAGATGGGAAAAGAGGGCAAACTTTTTGGAGGATTGGAGGTGGATGTGGACAGGTGTCTAATTGAATTAACAACATTATCTTGTTCAGGAGGTTAGAGGAGGGAAAAGAAAGTGAAAAGGACATTCAAAGAGCAAAAGGAAAAGTAAAAAATGATTACATTTAATAACCTTACCATGATAAATTGACAAAATCTTATGTGAAGTTTTCTTCTCCATTCGACTGGTTCTAAAATAGACTAACGCAAAGAGGAGAGTCGTAAAGAAAATGAAATTGTGGAAAAATGATACACCATCTTTTCAAGTCTTTTTAGACTCTATTTTCTTGTCGGCAAAGATTTTTTTTTTTTTTTTTTTTTTTGAAATTGTAACTTATGATGCTTTCAAGCTTAATTAAAAATGCCTCGTAGTATATGGTTTTTTGTTTGTTTTTTTCCCCCCCATTTCACATGATTTCTTCCAACTAGAGTCTAGATCCATAGGGCAATGCATGGATTCTTGACACTAAATCCCCTTCAGTTGTTGGTCTACACACTACTCTTTCAAACACTATTTTGGAGCTTTTATCACACGTGCTAGCTAGAGAGAGAACGTAAATTTTCTCATTGATATAATAATAGGATTTGGAGAATATATATATATATATATTCTACTAGCTAGTACAACAAAATTTTATTTAAACTGTTAAGTTATGGATTTATTTTTTCAGTAAAATATGATAATTTAGAACTGTACTTAATCAGTAGTGCATCTTCCATGTCCTCTATCTAAAAATTCTCCAAAGATAGTATTTAATTCATTAAAAAATGATTAAAAAAATATATACTTATGCTTTCAATGCCCCTTGTGTTTGATTTATGTGAAAGAAAATGGGCTGGCCAAAGCAAAGTGCTTTTTAATCAATTTTAGGGGTAAATTAAGCTAAAGCGAGGAGGTGAGGCGAAATCCTGTCTTGTTTTACCAGACAAGACCAGTCTATTACGTTTTGTAGGCTGTAAGAAAAACTAATCAACGGATAATGTTTTAATTTCTTTTAAATAATTGTTCAAAATTAAGATGAGGACTTTTTTTTCCCCTCTTATTCCTCTTTTCGGGTGAAGGTTTAAGTGGTACGTCTTGTCAAGGAGACATTTTAGTTTTGAAGCTATTTCTCTTATCCGATACACTTCATATTTATGGTTCCAATGGCTGTCTCTTTCAAAACTTCAACTATCGGAGAAAGTGGTGAAATTTTTTTTAAAAAAATATACATACTATATTTATATATATATATTATACATTATTGGTGAATGAAACATTATTGATTCTCAGTTCAAGATCTAATGATTCATTTTGCCAGACACATTTTTATGTCAGTATTTGGGTGAAAAAGCAGCTTGAATCGCGTTGAACCTTGGCACATATATATGTACCAAAATTCAACGGGTAACGAAAGGCATGTTTATTTCGTTCGATATATATATAAGAGCACTACACTTCTTTGACAACTAAAGCTACTGAAACAAAATTGATATTAGGGATTTTGAAGAGTTCATACATTTGTTGTATTTATGGAGTTTTGTCAATTGTCAATGACAAATTTGAAAGAATCATGCAGAGAATCAATTTTCGTTTTTATAAACACGCGTATCTCAACTTAATAAAAAGAAATGAAAAAAATTACTATACATTCAATATTTTTTAATCGTATGTGCAGTTTAAATCTCAATCACTAAATGATGTTTAATAATATTTATCTATTGAAATATTTCAGTTTTTATCAAATGACAACTGATTGGTATTATTTTTTTAACGGCTCAAACTTTTTTTTTTCCCATCATTGATGAGATGCAATATGGTCTATGGTACGGATGTAAGGAGCAAATGATCAATCTTTTATTGAGGCTCTTAAACTTCTATATTATTTTAATTTAATTACTTTTAAGGGAGAAGCGGAACAAACTATATATCAAGTAATTTTCATTCATCATCTTTTAACATTCTCTTTCCCATTCTAAACCAAAATAAACACATATATCCGGGAGCTGTTGATTAACATTTGACTGTATCAACCATTAAACTGAGGAACCCTACTAATTAATGTACATTTTCAGACAAAACAAAAGAAATTAAAGCAATAATTTTGAATGATTAATCACATCTCAATGTTTTAACACTCTCTTAATTAGATTTGCATTTGCTCAGTTTTTAAATCACGGGAAGTAAATAATTACTCTTTTTGAAAAAGAAAAAAAAAAGTTATAAGGAGAGAGGTTGGAGTCTCTAGATAATCACAAATGATTGACATTTCGAAGGCAATCTCCAAGATAATCCTGGGTTAGTTGACATTCCGAGGTCAACTGGACCAACATGAAAATGAAATCCCAATCCCTATATAGGTCCTCATTAAAATCTTACCTTTTAGTTTTTATATTTTGATGTTTTTTATTTGTTAAAAGAAAAAAAAAAAAAGTCCCATTGGACTATTTGTTTGGCTCGACTATTAACAATAGGGTAAAAAACGAGCACTCAACCAATTCACGAAAAGCACGTTGGCACAAATAATATTTGCTTACGTTTCTAGCGTCACAAATGGGAAAAGCCAAAAGGAAACCACACAAATACATTTTGTTGTAAAGCAGAGATTATTATATGACAAATTCAATGTCTCCTGCATATTTTCCTCAAAGACGGCCACGCTTTTCATGATTGTTGCCAAAACCTTAGCAATGGGGGAAAAACAGAAAAGTAAAACCTTCCAAAAAATCATCTGAAAAGTCAATGACTTTTCTGTATTCCACGTGCGAGCAAAACGCATATTACTTTGATACTCCCAGCTTCCTTCATCAGGGCAAAACTCTCGATTAATTATTGCATTATATATCTTCATTCTTGCAGATATTATCCAGTATTTTCTCATTTACCTTGAAAGAAAAAACCTGATAAGAAATCCACAACATAAATGCTTTTTGAAGAATTAATTACTATCGTTAGATCCTCATATTTATTACCGAATTAGATGTGTAATTTACTAATTTTCAACCTAGGGTAAATCTGATATCAATACGTATACACACGTATATATAGCACATACATGTTTTCATCTTATCATTGGACAAGGCATTAAAGGAAATTATATAATATAATGATAAGCTCTAGTAATCTTAAATCTTTTGTGTGTGTTAGAAATCGAGGTGATCGTTCACGAAACTGATCATTATATTCAGCGAGAATGATGATCAAAAATATCGTTTTTAAGGACTTACGTATACTACACTAATCAAATTCCAAAAAAAGAAATGTTAATTTGTTCGTATTATGGTTATGGAGATAATCAGTTCTATAAAGTTGTGAATATGGTAATTAGGAACATGTAAAACTAGCTTTTCACTTGATAAATGGAAATATCATGTGCCTCCAAGATAGGATATTAAGAGGATCAACGTTTAGATATTGGGACTTACTACTAGATTTTTAGTAGGAAGGGTTAGGGAAGAAAATAGATTAGGATTCAAAATCATCCATATGACCCTAATTTTGATCCCTCCAAATTTGAAGGGATTCTAGGAGACCAGAAAATGGACTGGATTCAAACCTTTAACTGACAAAATACCAACAAAATATATTTATTTTTTAAAGGTAAAACTTCTCCAACGAAATTATGTTTTCAGTGACAAATTTAAAAAACATTTTTCTACTCATGATGAGATGTTTTTTTGTTTTCTTTTTGTTTCTTTCAGACTAAATACAAATAAAGAAAGGTCTTGATAATGTTCACTTAAATTTTATGATTCTCCTTAATTACTATATTCTGTGTGTCCTAAATGAGGATATTAATTTACATGGTTGCAGCTACTGATCTGCTTCCTATATCCTATATTAAAAGTGGCCACACCAATATGGATACAATTTCAGGAATAAGGATTTGCATAAAAAAAATCGAGATCGAGACACGCCTTAATTAAAATTATCTAAATCTAACCGCATTCGATCCAACGGGTAGTTCTTTTCTACTTGTCAAGAGCATGTAAATCTTATATCGTGGTCAATATTATGTCTGCTGTGAGTTTTTTTCATCAGTCACGTCGTTTCTGGCCGTTTACCTTATTTGCATCCTTTTGGTTCGAAGCTAGCTCAAGGACATAAGAGACATATCAGCCCACATTATTACTGGGATTTGGTCATCCAGGAATCCAGGAAGACAGCCAAAACTAGTTTCTGAAATTCATAGACAAGATTACATACCGTCGTACATACATACACATATACATATACACAAGAATTATTAATTAGTAAATTAAGCTAAAAACTTAAATTGACGCAGAGTTAACAGAATATATTCATAAAATGTAGGTGTTCACCTAGCTAGCTAGTTCTTCTTGAAGATAATATACTCACGGCGACAAGTAGTACTTGTGTATCAGCTACACGGTAGGACCACGTACGTACATGCAGAAGAAGTACGTAAACGCACACACAGGATTTAGTAGTATGCTATACATATAATTATACATATGATCTAGATAAGATCATAATCTAAGACATCTTGGGGCTGCAACTTTCTGCTAAATTTCAAGAGCTAGCCTTCCATAAATCGGAAGGGGAAAAAAATAAGTATATGTGTATATATATATATATATGCACATCTAAAAACAGTGAAAATTTATTTGTACGATTCTAATCTAAACATAAAAAGTACCAATTTTCACCACTATATGCTACAATGCAATGAGAGGTTAATTCGTTATATTTATTAACACAGGAGTAAACCAGTAGTACGTTGCCATGTAATTTCCCGCAAAAACAACAAAATAAAAAGTTGGACTAAGATATAAATAAAGAATTTTATCTTCAATATATATACAGAGGAATACTCTCCCGTCCAACAAAACGGCCGTCCGGCGGTACAACTCATTTACGAGATCGGCACAACTCGGGAAAGAGCGTGGTATATATATATGTATTGTGTGTGTGTGTGTGTATATATTGTGCATGTTTCTATAACTTCCAGATGGGTATTAATGATCTTTTCCCTCAGTCCTTCATAAGAACAACCTGGAAGCTAGAATGAGGATATCTATATACATGCTGGCTTCTATGATCATATCAATAGCTTATAAACACAGACACACACAAAAAGACTCAAGCTTATTTAGAGAATTACATATTTCCTCTCTTAAAGATTAAGAAAAATGGTTTGATTAAGTACTTATGCTGTAAGGATAAGCCAGTTACACGACTCCGTTTATGTTTAATTAAGGCCTAGATGGATTAACTAGAAGGATATCTATTTCAAAAATTAATTATAACTTAATTCTATAATTACAAATGCATGTGAAATGTGCTTGTAGCTGGCATATCTACAACATTTAAAAATAAAAAAAAAAATCTAGGCTTTGTCTTTTTGCCTATTTTAGATCTCTCACAAGATTGTGTTTAAATAATATACCTAACCAGATTAGACAACAAATTGGCTCGTGAGTTTTCCACTTCCCTAATCCATTTCCTTTCATTAGAAATGCTTCCTGCATGATAGACGAATAAAAGACCAAAAAAGACATAAAATATTCCACACAAAAATTACCCAAAAAAAAAGAGAGAGAGAGAGACAGAAAGAAACAAGAATAGACAATACAAAAGAAGTACTGTTTTCTTGAACCTTCATCATTCAAGCAATGTAATAATGCAAATTGTCTAAATCGTTAACAACATAATCACTTTTATGGTTAATATGAATATTGGATTCCAAAACTCAGATGAAGATTAACAATTTCCATAACTTACCATGCACACAGCTATAGAATTAATTAGTAATAATAATCAAGATTTCATCATCATTAATTAAAAAGAGTGAATTTAAAAAAGAACGGAAAAAAAAAAAAACCGAAGTGAAAAACTTAACAAATATATTTTACACAGAGAGCAGCTCTACTGTTTTTGGTATGCAGTTTTCAAGTACAACCATCATTTCGTCGAACAGTCCACCCCACCACTGCACCACCACCACCACCACAACAACACCTGCAGCTCCTCTTCACTGCCACTGTCCCCAATTTCAGACGTATATATAATACCATGTGTAATATTTCTGAAACATCACCACACAAAACCAAAAAAAAAAAAAAAAATCATCCTCGTTATAATCTCCAAACACACACACACACACACACACACACGCACGCACACACACATATGTTAATGTAAATGTATAAGTGAAAGATGAGAAGATTACCCATATCATCAGAGATCGATCATGATGTATATATATAATATATAGATATAGTGACTAACTGGTACTGGTACTGGGTGGCGCAGTAGAAGAGGAGGTGGAGATGACCAAACTATTATTATTATTAGTATTAATCTTGGGTTTGGGCCTCTTGCGCTTCTTCTCGTAGCTGACGCCTCTGGCCTTGGCCTGGAAGTCGCGGACTTCTCGGAGGTAAAGCCGGACGGCGCGGGCGCCGAAGGGGTTGGCCTCGGGGCGGCCGCCGTGCTCCTCGTAGGCTGCCCGGAGGCGGCCGATGAGGGCGTCGAGGCTGCCCCACGCCTGTCGGAGCGGGCAGGGGCAGGGCGCCGGCGGGTTGGGCAGCCCGAAGAACGGGCAGGTCTGGTTGTGAACCTTGGTTTTCCCGAACTGGTCGAGGTACCGCAGGAACTCCAGCACGTGCGCTCCGCTGCACATCGGCAGCGACAGCGGCGGCCGGTGGTTCCGAAGGTACTGGCAGAACGTGTTCCAGTCCCTCCTCTTCTGGTTCTCGTACCGGCTCGGCGTCGCCGCCACCGCCGCAGCCGCCGCCGTGGAGCCACCGACACTGGAGGAGGCGCTGCTGGGGATCATGTTGCTGTGGTTGTTCATTGTGGGTATCATGGAGGAACGAGCTGCTGCCGAGAGGGGATGAGTATTTGTGGGTTGTTCTGAGACTATGTCCATGAAAATTTTTGTGATTTTTTGGGTTTTTTTTTAAATTAAAAAAAAACTGATTTTGGGGGAGTTTTTTTTTTTTTTGGGTTTTGTGGGCAGGATTTTTTTATTTTTATTTTTATTTTTTCTATTTTGGGTTGGATCTACTAGCTAGATTAGTGTTGGAGTTGATGATTTTTAGGGCTTGTTGGATTTATGGTGGTGGTGAATCTGTCATTGGGTGGGTGCTAAAAGTGGGAATTTGATTGAAAGACTAGATGGTTGCAAGATTTTGCATTTGCATGGTTTCCATATATATCTAAAATTGTCAGAAGGAGAGAGAAATCTAGAGAGAGAGAGAGAGAGAGAGTTGGGGAATTTAAGAGGAGTTGGGATTTGGAAATGAAAAGGAGAGAGTGAAAGAAAGGGAGAGATACGATGGTGAAATTGGAAATTGGAGGAGAATAAAAGAATCTTGTTAACTTGACTATCTTTGGGTTTGGTTTTGGTTGGGAAAGAGAAAGAGAGTATGCTTTTTTGTTTGGAGCAAAAAACAGTTCTGGTGAAAGAGATCTTGAAAACTGCAGTTACTGGGTGTGGATGGATGGAAAAAAAATTTTTTTTTTCTTTTTTTTATATATATATATTTTTTGGGGAGTTAATAGGGCTTTTTCAGATCATCATGTTCTCTCATTTCAGGAAAATGGCAAAGCAAACTGAGAGTTAAAAACCAGCACTCCTTTAAGACTGTAGAGAAAAGAAATGGAGAGAGAGAGAGAGAGTCAATCAAGAGAAGGGGAGTCAAGAGGGAGGGGTTTCAGCCTGTGGGATGTGCAGTGATGTTCACACAAAGGACTGGGAGTTGAAGTGAAGAAGTGAAGATGACAACTGAAGTGTTTTGCCATAATAGGACAAGTTTGGCAGTGAACAGTGATGATGGTGACCATAGGTAGGCTACATTTTCTCTTCATCTTCTCACCCTCCAGCGCGTGCTTCCACTCCCCCAATCCCCCACACTCTTTTTTTTTTTTTTTTTTTAATCCATCCCCCTAAACGAATAAAAAGGTTATTGTAAGATAGATAGGAGTTCTCGAATAATCCTAAACGACTTTACATAATATGTGTTATATTTTTTAATTATATATGGTAATTAATACAGTGATGATATGAACATTTTGTTCGTAGCCAATAATCTTTCTTGTTTTCGGATCCACATGTCACATGGTGCAAAATTGAAGAGAAGAAATTCACCAAAAAAACTTTTTTTTATACTTTATTTATTTATTTATTTATTTTGTGAATAAGAACAAAAAGCGTGAGAGATTGCACAATAGGAATAGCTATCTCTATTTTTTATTACAGTTAACAAATGTTATTTTAATTGTTAAATTAATTTTTTAATAAATTGATTTAGAATTAAGAGTGGTTTATATTGTGTATTGAAAATTTGTAACGTTATTGTGCATAAATTAAGCTGTTAAAGAACTAACTTAAAATAATTTCTACTAATAGTGAAATATAAATATTCTTACCTTGTTAAAACTCCCAAGATTCTTACCATATTTTTACACCGAGTGCTATCGACCTCCCCCTTTTTTTTTAAATTACCTAAATAATCCTTTTTTTTATTGGTCAATACGATATAAATTCGTTATTATAACCAATATGACATAAATTGAAGCTAATTTTAGTTTAATTTTGTGTCATATTAGTCTCGTGTTAATTTTTTTTGTCATGTTGGTACAATCATGTCGTCCCCATCCTTCCCCCATCTCCTTCGGCTTGAGCGCAATCCTGGGTGCATTGAATGAGTAGTCAGAACCTTATACTAGTTTTTTTCAACCATCCGGTAGTACTATTGGACCCTTTTAAATTAGGATATGAATACATATATATATATAGCCAGTAAGGTTTTTAATATATATTTTATTAAAATTTTTCTTACTCTCCAAAGCTTTCTCCCTATCGTTACAATCATGTAATATACGATAATATGTAAAATCGGCTTGAGTGTTTCCATTAAAAAAAAAAAAAAATCAGCTTGAGCATGCAATTTTATTTATAAAATAAAATGGATTGAGCTTAATATCAGCGGTCA
>JAFMPE010139484.1:25337-37898 GCA_024759925.1 Ficus religiosa
AAAAAAAAAAAAAAATCAGCTTGAGCATGCAATTTTATTTATAAAATAAAATGGATTGAGCTTAATATCAGCGGTCAACAATATTATTACTAGTGAACTTTTTTTATCCCCTGTTCTACAATTTTATTTTACTTTTTTTTAAGATAGAAATCCCTGTAAAAATATATATATATATAGATACACACACACACGCACACACACGCACACACTATACAACATCTCTTTAACTGATGACAGCTTATTTATGCGATCCTCTTTTCGACTGCTTAAAGTCTTTCAGATAATTGGATGTGATATATACATACATATATATATATATACACATATATTTTTTATATGCTTAATTTGGACCAATGCAACAACAAAACTGTAGAATAATCTCCTTTTAGACTTTGATTAATTTAGTGTCACTTTATAACTTGTCATTGAAGTATCACTACATCAATGCTTAATCTAACGTCTGCTACTATTGACATATATGCTTTTTTTTCTTTTCTTTTTAATATTAGAGAGTACTGCTTGTTTTTTTTTTTTTTTTTCTTTTGAGAAATTATCGTAGAAACTATACTTTTGCTATATAGATATATAGAACAAGATTTGATGACTATAAAACTAAATTTTAAAAATTAAGTTTATAAGTGAAAATACTTTCGTTTTGTATGATGTTACTTTAACATAGATCCTTATAGATCTAATCATAATAGATTCAATTCAATTCAGTTGTTAAAAAAGCTTGCTCTATCAATAGGGTAAAAGAATAGTTCCTAAAATTATATTTTCTTCTATTCTTTATTTTATAAATTCACTAGATTATATTGACATTTGAATCGGTCAATTTTTTTTTTGCAATTTTTGCTCAGGAAGAAAATATGTTTTTATTGCTAAAAAGGTAAACGCTATTGTATATGATATCATGGTTGTGCAATATCTACGTATGAGAGATTTCAAAAGTTGATATCTATAAATATAGCTTTTAGGACAGGACCTCAGTAAAAAAAACTTATTTTTGATTGTTTGATTAATTTTTTAGTATTCTGATTTATAAGTGATTAATTTTTTAGGGATAATCTGAGATCTAGTAATTTTATTTTTTGTTGTGATAATTCTATTATTCTGTTAACATTTAGTAACATATCCCCATAGCTAGTGCTCTTTACAAGTTAATAATATAGAAAAACTTATGATAAAAACTTGTTTTAGTTCTTAAATTAACTTTTTAAATATATGATTTGTAAGTGTTCAAATTAAAAAATTTACAATACAGACGTGTAAAATTGTTTATAATTATTGAATCAGACCATTAAAATAATAATCTAAAAATAAAAACAACAATATCTACAAAAATAAGTTACATTCCAATAATAATGAACAGAAACATTACTCGATGGTAACAAAGTAAAATAGAATACCATATAAATAGTACTTATTGTCGGACGCACACGCGCATTTGTGTGTTCATGGGATTTCACATACAATCATCCAACTTTGCTGCTGCGGTGACGTTTTTGAATTTTGGGTATCGCTAAAACATTATTTCGAGTTATTCAATAATATATTTTTTATTGACAGAAAAGTATATACGTATACATAAAATGTATAATCCATATAAGACGTTAATTGTTTTTCTTTTTTTAATTGAGACAAATTTTTATCATCACACGCGCGCACACACACACACAATTATATATATATATATATATATCATCTGGAAAATTTCCATGGGAAGACGGGGACAGCAAGAATGAAGATAGATTTGTTTGTATACATTTTCTCTTTTTGGTAGGAATATTATACATTTTTTCATATAGTTACAACGTACGTATGGTGGAACCTTCAAAGCAATTGCCTCTGTAGTCTGTACACAATCTCCTACGCATGACTTTAGACAATTAGATCCAAAGTGCATTTTATATATATCAGTGATAATGAAAAGCGGTGATATAAAATAAATCAACAAAGATGTTAGAACCACCGGATGGCCAAACAATAAAGGATTATGGTGATTATGTTTGTAGGGATGGTAACAGAAATAGACGGAATTAGAGAATGCTTTTCCATTTTCATTCATGTCTAACAAGAAGAAAAAAGATCAGATTAGGGATTTTTTATTGGACGAGCGGTCCATTCAATATGACTATTCATGAGAAAATTAAAGCAGCTTAAAATAAAAACCAAAGTGAAAAGTTAATCATAAATTTGAGTCCAAAATTAACCAAATCTTAACAATAAAGTCACATTTCTAATAATAACTAATATGTTTAAAAGAATAGTATTATCTAATTTATAAAGAAAAATATATAAGATATACATATCAGGACAGAGACAAAATGAGAAGTACTTCACGTAATCCCATCCCACACTAAACTCAGAGACAAGACATCGTCCCTATTCCACCTTGGCCATCTTGAAGATTTTCCCCCATCCCTTCCCCTAATCCACCTGAGCCCCAACCCTATTAGGAACAATGACATTCGTGTGGTCTGGGTTTAAGTTTGAATATTGGATGATCCTTTTAAAAATATTAAAATATAAGTACTTTATATCAGTTTAATATTCGATTTACATATTTGCGACAATGTTCCTTATTTGAGGGGTAAGATAAGAATAACTTCTGAACAATCTTTTTTATAACATCTAGAAGATATGCTTACATTAATCCCCCATTTTCCAGAAATTTACAAAAAAAAAAAAAAAAAAAAAAAAAAAAAAGGGAAATGTCCAATTAAAACTTTTTACAGCTTGCGAGTAAATGCTACATGCTTCTTTATAAGATTTAGTTGAACCATCTCAAGAGATTGGGGTACAATCCTACTGTTAATAAGCGGGTGTATTATAGTTTTGACTCATTTTATGTTCTTTTTTTCCCCCTTAACAGAGAAAAGTGCAAGATTATTTTTTTCTTTTTCTAAAAAATATTATGCTAGGTTTGGACATATGTACGGCGGTGAATGCTAATTCTAATATGTTAATTAAAACCTTTTCTGCTGAATTAATTAAGCTATAATATAGCACACTATTTGAAAGAAAAAGACACGAGATTAGATTTAAAGAAGGTAGACTTTAATAATGAAGTTTAAAGTTGTAATAGTGGAAAATGCGACTAGAGTGTGACACAATAAAACGTATTATATAGAATTGGATTTTTTTTTTCTTTTGTTTTAAATTTTTAATGGACATAGTATTGTAGAGGAAGCTTCTTAAAACCTAAAGTATTATATTATCATCTCTTTAGTACTATTGGAAATGCTAATTCTTTTAATGTTAAAAATACCTAATATTCATCTAATTTTAGTATTCCTCGTTATTTATTTATTGTTGTTAAATATGCACTATTGGTACTTAATGTATAAGTTGTGATTGAATAAATTAGTTTCCAGTAATTATTAAGGCAACCTTTTCATTTAAGAGATCATAAAGAGCATTTATAAGGTGATAAATTAAGAATTCGATAAGCTAATATACATATATTAGTAAGTATAATTCTTATCTAACATCCTTACAAAACGATATTTGTAACTTTTTTTTGTTCACTATTATGAAGAATTAGTTGGTTTTAATGTAACATTGTCAATTATATTTGTGATTTATATTAGAGAAATTGGCCTAAATAGTCCTTAAACTTTTTAAAAGTAACGGTTTGGACACTTTTTTTTTTTTTTTGCCGATATGACTTTAAACTCTTATTTTTTTTTTTGCCATTATAGTCATTTCCACTCAAATCCGTTAATTTTTAACAAATGAGAGGTTATTTTAGTAATTTACTAATAATTAATTTAAATAAAAAAACGCATACAAATGAAAATTTCTCTCTCTCTCTCTCTCTCTCTCACTCTTATCTACCCCATGTGGGTTTCTGGCACTCGCGATTTGGGTGTTGGCTCACTTGTGCTGGTGAGCTCTCGTGCCCCCCCCCCCCCCCAATTTGTGTCCTCCACCCCCCCCCCCCGGCTGGCGATCTAGTCTAGTCTCGGTTTGGCGAGCCTAGATCTCAGAATGCCGAACTCAAAATGCCATGGGCGGGGAGCCGCAGAGGGGGGTGAACCCAGAGAGAGAGCCAGTAAGAACCAAATTGAGGGAGCCAAGAACTCAAAATGCCATGGGCAGAGAGCCATAGGGGGGAACAAAAAGCCGCCAAGAACCAAATCGGGGGCACTAAGAACCATATCCCAACTTTTTTTTTGGGGGAGGGGGGGGGGGGGAGGGGGACCCAAATCGCGACTTATAGGATGGGGGGGATGCGAACCCAGATTTCTTAGTTGGGGGGGTGGCGACGGTCGAAGATGGAGGCCATGGGGGACCTATTTGCAAAGTTAGGTAGAGAGAGAATGAGGGAGGATAAGGGGAGAAAGAGAGGCTTTTGGGATACCGAGGGTATGTTAGTTTTTTTACTACAAAAAAATCATTTCAGTAAGATTCTGTTAGAAATTTAATGGATTTTGACAGAAAGGACTATAATGCCCAAGAAAATAGGAGTTAGGGTCATCTCGATAAAAAAAAAAAAGAACAGCGACCAACCCGTCACTTTTGAAAGAGTTCAAGGATTATTTAGACCAATTACTATTTATATTAATAATACTAAATAGTTCATGTTATAAGATTAATTCGAAATAAAAATTTATATGAAAATCAATGAATTAGTACAAAATACAAAGTAGAATATTACAACTATTGGATCTATCCTACTGTCGCACTTGAGTCATCTTCTCTATATATATTTAAGTGTATGTTGAAAATCTTACTTTTTCTTCCTTAGAGACATTGAAATTGTGATTTAGTCCTTTTGTTTTAGAGCACAAATTGGAACTTGCGGCTTCTAATCAATTTTTTTAATATCTGATCAAAGTAAGATCAGCAATTCGTGTCAGGGGGATAGATTCGGGCAAGCCCGAGTACAGCACGACACGATAAGTATGAATACGAACACGACATGATTAATAAATGGATTAGGAACCTGAGCACGAATATGAACTGTTTAAAAAATGGATAGCACGATACGACACGTGAACACGCTTATTAAACAAGCCACGACGGGTTGACACGAAAACAAACTCATTTATGACTCATTTAACACGAAAAACATATTTACGGCTCATTTAACACAAAACTGGTTTCTATCCCATTTAATACAAAAATTTTGGATAAAAAATCACTTAAAATTATGAATTCACTAATATAAGAAACTCATCATATTCATATTCATATAAAATATAAAACTAGAATTATCAAATATCCATAGTGATTAAGACAAATATATCTTAGAATAAAACATAAACAGGTTATTAGGTTTAGGGTTTGGCCTTTATGTGTTGTTATTTTTAGGGTTTTTTTAATAAATATATTGAGAAATTATATATATGGTCTCTAAACGGGTTAGGTTGTGTTGGCCTGTTTATGACCCATTTAAATAAACGGGTTAACTGTATTAGCCCGTTTTCGGTCTATTTATTTTCGTGTTAAACGTGTCGATCCAAAACCATTTATTTCGTGTTGTTTTCATTTCGTGTCCGAAATTGCCAGTTCTAGATTAAAGTACTTGACACTCCTTTTGTTTTAGCAAATAAATAAATAAATTGATAAATAAAAGAGGAGCTTAATTTGGTAACATTAATTTAAACTTTTTTTTTTCCATTCCCAATTCGTTGCATGGGAAATTTGATTAATCGGAAAAAGAAAAGCAGTTTAAAACAATTAAGAAGAGAAGAAGAAATATGATTAGAAGACTTGTTTTTATTTTAGTTATGATATGCCTTCACACAAAAACAATAATCAACCAAAAATCTCTACTGCAAGTTTTGGATTATGCGATGCAAACTATCATTCAATTATAACCAAAAAAAAAAAAATTTCAATGAATATGTGGCTAAATGACTTTTTAAAGTATTTTTTCAAGGTCATAATTTTTTTTTATTAAATTTAAGAAAATGATCGTCTGTTGTTGAACGATTTCATGTGTTTTTGCTAGAAAATAACTGATTAACTGATTTTCTTTTTAAAAAAAAAAAGTTTGATAAATGGGTGTTTAAAAATTGTCCATCTATCTAATTTTTCTGCATCGTTATATATTTTGAGGCCACTAGATTAACATATGAGATAGGTCATCTATGAAAAAATTGAAAAACCCATTTTTTTTTTTTGGTTACTAGACAATAATTTCCTATAAAAACTGGCATTCAAAATTTCACATAAGATGACAGCTGCTACGAAAGCCGGCAACTTATTATTAAGAATCAGGTGTCCTAATTCTATGTTACCGAAAGCAAGAAAATTGCAGAAGAAAATAAACAAAAAAAAATGTATATTTATATAAGATTTATAGATATCCGCTTCAATTTAAATCGTGTCATCTTTATTTTATTATAATAAAAAAGAAGCTTATTAGTGAAAATCTCAGATCTCTTAATCAGACTTATATTTGTTTTTCTCTAATTCTTTCACCGATAAATAAAATCTAATGATGACACCTCCACTTATAAAGAAAATTTAAGGCAATCAGAATTAAAAGTGTGAAATTCTCGAACCATATTTTATGGAATTACTCTAAATGAAATTTAGGTTTTAGGGGCTTGGTCAACGATCCCATGAGAAGGAGAAATCCCGTGTAATGTATTGTCTCTGCGAAAAGAAATAAACTAGACTCCATAATTTGACACCTACATGGCACTTCTAACGACCATTTTTTAGGAACCGTCAATAAAAATGCACTCCCTGAATCCGTGCTTTTATTCAAGCAAGTAGACGATTTAACTTTTCTCGATTTCACATTGCTTTTTAACTGCGTCCAATCATTTAAAGACGATTTCCATAACTTCATTATATCTAGCAATTATAATAGTAAGCATTGTAATTTACCCTTTATAACAAAACAAAACAAAAATTGTAGTTAACTGAAGAAGAGTACAATGAGAAAAAATGAGTCTTGGATGTGAAACCCATCAACGATATTCTCATGGACGAAGAATTTTTTTTAATTAAAAAAAAAAAAAAAAACTAGTGAACAACTGGATCCGGTGAATAAGATATGGGAAACAAATGGATTTATGGTATCCATTACACTAGACAGTCTCGTTGACAGTGAACATAATTATAGGGAAAAAAAAAAAAACATATACAAATATACTTATATATAGAAAATAGTTATGTAAATATCTCCTCTTGCTTAGATTAACACACACAATATATAATAGTAGTTTATATAAAATGGAAAGTGTTTGGCCTTCCACTTAGAGTAAGAAACAGAGTTCCTGCATTTGGAATCTTAAAAAACCCACAAATGAGGTCTCACACACACTAACACACAAACACATGATCTCAGTTGGATGCCCAATAATCTTACAACAGTAGTTCCTATATCTGCTGCTACCTACCTAAGCTATTTGGTTTTATGTGTATATATATATATATTTATAGTCTATATATAGGCACGTTATTTTATCCAAAAAAATATTAAAATAACAAAAAACAAAACCAAAAGTATTATCCATAGGCATGTTAGTTCCTATCAGAGTAAAGAGTACAGTTCCAAAAAGCTCCCCTTTAATTTCCCTGGCCTGAGCTGTAACACATTCAGGGAACAAAAGTAATCTTCGGTCTTGACTTCATAAAAATTTATCTTTTAATTACTTGTTTATTTTTTTTTCCCCAAAAACTATGATAGGAACTACAGCTGCCAGTTTTCTTGAGTACATATAATTTGATTAATTAATTTCAATACACCATGAACTTGAACGACAGCATCAGATGAAGTCGTCCTTTCTTTTTAGTGCAAATTAATTTGGTATTTCTGGTAACATATATTTTTTATTTTACCTATAAAAGGGAATTATTTATATGTTACTTTTTTGCAATGTGAGTGCAGGCAAAATTTAATATTACAACGTACGCATTTTTATTTTTTATTTTTAATTACGCGTATGATTTGGTGATACTTGATACATATGCTTAGTGTGCATAGAATTGGACCTCCCAAGTATATAGAGTGTGGACACAACGACGAATAAAATAACACGTTTTCACTTTTTTTTTTTTAAATAAGTTTGAGAATCAAATAATTAACCTGCAACATATTGTAGTAAATAATATTTTTTTTAAATGATTAAAATAAATAGCAAGATTTTAAAAATATTTGAAGTAAGTAGTAAATTTCTAAGTAAATGGAAACTTTTGCTAAGTAAATTACAAATTCACAATATATAAATAAATCATTTATTTGATGAATCTGTTATTACTCTAAATATTTTAAAATAGGACCAATTATTTACTTCAATTATTTTCTAAAAACTGTTATTTACTTCTTTCTCCCTCGATTCTTTTTACTTATACCATTGGTTGTAAGATCTAAAGATCATATTTCAAGAAAACCCAAAAAAGAAAAAAAATTTCATAATTCAATCTAATAACAAAAATCACCATTTACAATCATTTTTGTTTTAAGCTTGGAATTTGGGTGTGAAATTACAGCTAGACTAAACTTGTAACCACAATATATAATTTGCTAGATATAATTAGATTTCTGGAATAATTTAAGATTTTGAAAATCTTGTTTTCCATAATATTGAATTGCCAAAGTAAGAATTAATTTAAGGGTTTGATTTAAATTGACATTGGAATAAAAGCGGAAGCATAAGTTATATAATGAAATCTTACTGCACATAGTGCAAGATATAATATCAGTAGATTATTCTCTACTTAGAGTGGATGAAGATATTATTCTTGTTCAGTGTAACTAATCCGCAATTACTTTGACATAACCCCTCTTTCAAAAAAATTCCAAGAAATGGGCAAGACATTAAGGAATCTTAAAAGTGAGGAAAGTTGTTGAGAGAAAAAGTTGGAAAACTGGTGAAAAGTTTTTGGCAAGTTTTTGACACTGACAGAAAGAGGGGGACAAGAGTATTTTCACATATATGCCTTTTTATCTTTTGCCACTTTCAAGTGCCTACAGATTAAAACCCAAAACTTTGATCAAACAAAAAGCAACAAAATTTAGGAAACTTCAAGGCAATTCCCTTCAACTTTCATCCAAAATCTTTGTATTAAGTCCCATACCAATAAGAATTGGCTTGAGATACCCTATTGTTAGTTTACGTTTTTTAACGTAAAAAATAAATAAATAAATAAATAAATCTAATCAAAATCATATTAAACTAAAAATGTATGCATAATTGATTGAATTGACAAAGATGATCTATAGTTTAAAAAAAAAAAAAAAATAATTCTACCGATGGAGTCTTTTATACCATAACCCACCAAAAATTCTCCACAACATTCTCTGAACTTTTGCTTAATCTAATTATGCAAACAACCAAAACGGATGAGCATTTTTTCTTTGGGGGGTCTCTAAAAGGACACTCAAGCAATAGGAAAAATTATGTCGGCGTCAGTTTAATTAATCCATGACTCATTGAATACGTTTCCCTGATATACATACAAGCTATCTGACTTAAAGCCATTTTTGTGCGATTTTCGTTTCTGTAATTTTTTTTCTCATGAAATGTGATAGTTTCGTTACTTTTCATCTCTAACAAGTCACAATAAATGAAAGTTTTTTGGATTTGGCTTGAGGTCCCTATATTGATATATATATATATATATACTGGGCCCATCTCTCTCTCTCTCTCTCTCCCCTTTTTTTCTCTTACTATTTTTTCCTTCTTTTAATCTTCAGGACATAGAAGTACTGGATGCCTAACATTAAATTCATATCAGAATGATTACCATATGCATATAGATATCATTGAACTGTTTCAACTGAGATATCTTTGGCATTAATTTGTTGTACTGTTGATCAAATTTAATGAATATCCGTATTCCTCATTTAATTTTCTTTTATTTATTTATTTATTTCACTTCAGAGGTGGTTAGTTTAGGTTTATTGACTTGTCAACTACCAATATTGCATTCATTATACGAATATCAGCATAATTTCTTGATGACCACTTACCAACAGATACTGCTATATGGTTATGTTTGGTCAGTATGATAACGATCTCCAAACTATAATAGAGAAAGTTATATATGTCTAGGTTTAAAAAACAAGGTAACAAACTCAACATTAAAAGAAGAAGAAGAAGAAGAAAATTAGGAAAATGTTTACTCCCCAACTGCTTTTTCTCTTTTGACAAGGATGATTATATGTTATGAAACAAAAATAAATAAAATAAACCCAATTAATACTAAATACGTAGGTTTGGGTTATAATTACATTAATTAAAATCTTATATGAAGGAAATAAATAAATAAATTTAGTATAATTAAATGAAAATCTGATGTTGCATAATAATCCGTAGCAATAAAATTATCCCTTTGCAAATTATACTCCTTTAATGCAGTTCGTTTTTTTTGAATTATGTTATATGACTATTCAATTTATAGAATTCTTTAACAAAATGTATTAAAAAAAAACCTTCAACCTACTAGTGGCAACCATCTATGAACCGTTCTAATTGAATTTGTTGTCATCTGACGGTAAAAAAAAAAAAAAAAGAAAGTACAGTACCGATACTTATTACCCATCACAATATCTATGACTAAAGGTGAAAAAAAGTAAACATCACACTAAACTGTGAGACCCACTTATCCTTACATATTCTATATATTT
Organism: Ficus religiosa; assembly: GCA_024759925.1. Classification (NCBI taxonomy): domain Eukaryota; kingdom Viridiplantae; phylum Streptophyta; class Magnoliopsida; order Rosales; family Moraceae; genus Ficus; species Ficus religiosa. The sequence continues at coordinate 35,935 of JAFMPE010139484.1, forward strand.
ACAGTGTATCTATATATCTATATGTATAGCATAGGTGGTGCAAATAATCAATCTTGTGAATTTTCAAATTCTGAAAAGAAACCCATTTAGTTGCTGCATTCTTCTTCTGGTTATAGCATAGGAGGAGGGAGGCCCTTCGGTCTACAAGACTATATATACCTATCTATATATATATATATATATGGTACTCTCTGCCGGTGCTTGATAATGATCAAAGATTCAAGCCTATGGAAAGCTAGAATATACATGTACTTATATAAATATTTATGGAACAGCTTTAGTAATATACACACACGTATATATATTATGCGCACACACACACACACACGCACGCACGCACGCACGCACACACACAAGCTATATGGCCGTTGAATATGCAGCAACCCATGCAAGTGCTACTTGACCTAACCTATGTAAAAATCCACGTTACCAACTTATAATGAGCCCAACTAACAAATATTGGACTACGTATCTATAGGACTCAAGATGTTTACACCCACTAACTATATCTAGTGGTGTATTGGTGCTATAGTTGACCCCTTTTTTTTGTTTTTTGTTTTTGTTTTTTTTTTTTTGCCTTTTTCCTTTTTAGCTAAAGTGAAATTTCTACTTTGCGTGATTCTTATCTGTGATTCTTCCATGGAATTCAGGTTTGTAGATATGAGCGTATTTGTTTGTATGCATACAAATAGAATACCCAAAAATTTTTCTACAGATCTTTCGTTGAGGGGCTTAATTCTAATGTGATATGAAATGAATATGATATAACAATCCAAAAAAAAAAAAAGAAGAAGAAGAAGAAGAAGAAGAAGAAGAAGAAGAAAAATCGTAACATAACACATGATGTATGTGAAAGTCTTGTATTATTAGTAAAAAGTTTTATGTATTAAGACACAAAGTAGATCTTTCAAAATAATGTATTATGTTATGTTTTTCTCAAATTATTGTTACATCTTACTCATTTAGTATTGCATTCGAAACATCACATGTTATGTTATTTTGCAGAGCTTGTTGCAAAATTTAGGCCTCAAAATAAAAAACAATAGCTAGTGAAAGTAAAACTAATTAGGAGATGAGTGTTTGACACATTGATCATCTGAAAGCATGACAAGGTGAACTTCTCACGTAATTTGGTGGGTGCAGAACAAATATAGTGTCGGGGAAACATATTAAAACAAATAAAAAATATACTATTATGACTACTTTCCCTGTACTTCGTTTTCTCTTTTTGATAAGAGTGATTATATGGTATGATAAATAAATAAATAAATAAATAAACCCAATAAATTTATCTCTTTAATAATTATGAAATAAGCTTTAACCCAAATCGTTTTTTGAATGAAGAATATTAGTACTAAAGTTACATTTGGCTAAGAACCAAGCTTATCCCAAACGAACTAAACACATTGATATTAGGTTCTACTTCACCAAGGAGATTATGGCCAGTGGAGAAATTGATATGGAAAAGGTTTAATTTGGGAAAAATCTTGACATCTCTACTTCGATCGAGAGATTTGCAAAAGTTGACGACTTGTCGTTTCTTGATATGTTTTAAATTATAATGTATGGATGCGGCATTAGCCGTGGCAGAGAAGCATGGAGGATGAGGCAGAGGGAGAACGAGCGGAGAACAAAATTGTGCATAGGGAAAACAACGTCAAAATTCTGAGAACGACAGCAACATCAGAAAAACGACAGACCCTAAGAAAACCACATCAAATCAGAAGACCACAGTAAAACAAAAGAACGACATCCAGTAAAACGAAGATAGGGGAAAACGACAACTATGTAGTGAAGGACAATGAAAAGGAGATGGCGGGGAAAACGATAATATAAGTAAATGTAACGAGTGGAAAAGCGATAGAAATATGAAAACATTCAGCTAAATATAATACGACAATAAACAAGGAAAAAACGTCGTTGAAGAGAAAACAAGATAAAAATCCGGTTAACTTTATACTCAT
>JAFMPE010139506.1:549-10624 GCA_024759925.1 Ficus religiosa
TTTTTTTTTTTTTTTTGGTGTTTGTGAATTGATGAACTTTAATATATATTTTTTTAATCTCTTTTTTTTTTTTTAATACTTGACACAGTTATGGCTTAAAATCAATGAATAATATATCGAAATTAAAAATTTTATAAAACAACTTGTCAATTCATTAAAACTCTAGGAAATAAAAGCGCCACAATTCTTTAAAAAATGTCTAAATCCATTTACTTTTTCCGAATTCTCCCCACGTAAATATCCAAAAGTGAATACGTCTCTTAGAAAAGAGAATTGGATAATTTTTTTCCCTCGAAAATAGAGACTTGAAATTGGACTATGTGGTTTTTTTTTTTTTTTTTTTTTCCAAATATAATTTGACCTTTTTTAGGGAGAGGATTGTTAGCAAAATATAAAGAAAAAATAAAGAACAAAAATAAAATAATCACAAAATTTATTAGCAGAAAAATTATATAAAAATACATAAAAATGAAATTCAAAATCGTAGATGAACACCGAAATTCGTATACCACGCAATTTTTTAAAACAGATTTGCCTTCTCACTATCGGTACTTGAGGATCATTCGGTGTCTGCTTCCCAGGATATAACGGTTCAGAAGCGGCAACGTCGCACCACGTTATAGCCTATGACGAATTTGAAAAATGTCCTAACTCTATCACTTAAGACACGTAGGCATTCATGTGAGAAATAAAACGGTTCAGCCATTTACAATGGCTTAACTTGCTGGAAGCCAAACGTTTCAGCCATTTACAATGGCTTTAACTTGCTAAAAGCCAAACGTTTTGGCTGTTACAAGTTGTCACAAAAAGTTTTCATGCTTTTGGAATTAATCATGGTATTATTCCTATTAATTAGAAACATTTTCTGAGGCTTAAAGGTTAACAACAGTAACCTTCATGGAGTAATAGCAGTCAATTACGAATTTAAGTTGGAAAAATAATTAAAACCAATTTAAAACTGTGCAATAAAATGAAGCCTGCGTGGAGTTGCTAATTCAGCGGGACATCTTTCCCATATGGGACAAGAGTTTCCTCACTTCCTTTTTTTAATTTTTCCAACTTCATTGGTGTAATTTTATGAGTCAATTTCTTATTTACCATTTTATCATTTTGAGCATATAAATATTTAATTTCGATCTTCTTGCGGAGAAGAACACGAATTCGTCATGAACTAATACTAATACGAAGTGGGTCCCACTCAAATTCAAGCATCAAAATGATCATTAAAATGGTTTTTTATAAGCCATTTTTCCAACCAGGATAACCCTTCTTTTTTCTTTTTCTTTTTTTTTTTTTCTCCCTCGAGTATAACATAATTTGACTACCATGTGGGCAACAGAGTACGTAGAAAACTCCCCTGCATTTCGCTCCGATAGAAACTCCACTAGATAGTTGAAATACATTTCAATTTTCTCATTGCAACCTCCGATTATAAAATTTATTTATTTCTTCTTCTTCTTAAGTTTTTTCTTTTCTTTTATTTTTTTTAGGAACCTCCAATAATTTTATCAAAAGTTACAACCAAGCGATCAGACTGCGCTCGCCAAATATGGGAAACACGAGTACATATAGTAACTAACCAGATTTATCCCGTTGCCCTTACAAAATCAAATCATTACTTATTATTTCTAATTCCAGAAACAATAAAATATAACTATTATTGCTTCCCTTAAATGTAAAAATTAAATAACCATTTGGGTAATGCTCTCACTTCTTCACTCCTTTTTTTTTTTTTTAAATTATAAAAAGGGGGAAAAAAATAAGGATTGAAAATTAGAAATGCTCTGAAATTTTAACATTTTTAAAACATTTCCTTGCAAAACCAAAAACCACTATAATGATTTTATTTTATTTTCCTGTTTTTGGAAAACATTAAATACATACAGCTAGCGGTATTGTGTGTGTGTGTCATTATATATATAGATACACATTCCCAACAGCAAGCAGATAACAGGATGACGGGATTGGGCAACAAAACCTGCCAGCTAGGAATGGAAGAGAACACCTCTAATTGGACGAACTGGACGGTTGGATTCTTTTCTCTTTAAAGAGTACAGATCATCAAAATTTAACTTCAAATATTATATCCAAATTCCATTTCTGTGTCTGTATTTTTTTTTTCGTCTTAAAATTGGCCTTACTTCAAATAGGAAAAAAAAACAGGTGAGGTCTTTTGATATACTGAGAAACTATTTGAATTAGAAAACTTGTTGTTTTAGATGGCATTTAATTTCTCTAATGATGATTAAATATAAGGAATTTTCTTTATTTAGAACATCTCAATGCTTATCTAATATCTCTAGATTGCAATTCTATCACCTCTTACTGCCCGTATTTGCCATTCCGTGCAAGTAACGTTACTTATAGATATGATACAAATGGTAATTAATGTAAAATTTTTTCCTTACGTGACATGACATAATAGTCAATTTAAACATATGGAGTCTATATAAAATCTGTACCTAACATGACATATTAATAATTTCACATTTGATTTTATAATAAGATACAAATAAAAGGGTATAAAATTTACGATGAAGATATGATTGAGAAATTGATGGTAGTAATTTTGCGCAGAGTAATTTGGCAGAATGAAACAAATGTGATAGAGTACTAGTAGTGCTATATATATGTGGCAATAAAATTAGAGAGCTCATCATGAAGTACTACCAGTAGAGGTGCTTTTGTACACACATAGCATTTATATTGCTCGCATGTTTTAATGCTGGCGATCAATGTGGATATATGTCAAATCCATCAAATGCATGCTTGTATTCGAATTATTGTTTTACTTTCCCCCCACTTCTGAAAGTAATATGACGTAATAATTATTATTATATACTATTTTCCATTCTTTGAGCAATATTTTCCTTTCAATTCATAAAAGAAAAGAAAAGAAAAAAGGGCACAAAATTAAACACAATAGTTTTGCGTTGGTAGTTTGGTTACTAGCCTACGGTATTGCAAACAACGAAACTTGAATTTAAAATGTTGCCTTTTATTTTCATTTTTAGATCTTTTTAGTTTCAAATTAAAAAAAGAAAAAAAAAAAGAAGAAGGAGAGGAAGAAGAGAAAAGATCAATAAATTGTAGGAAATTTATTAATTAGGTTTCAGAAAGTTATTATGTATTAAGGGTTCAATCCCTAAAATATAGTAGCTTTTCTATATGGAATGAATAATTATGAACTTCTGTTAAAAGAAATAGTTAATTAGTTTTTTTTTAATCTTTAGAAATATTTAATTACTTGAAATAAAACAAGCATTCTTATTCTAAAAATTAAAAAGAAAAAAAAAACAATTATTCTTGATATTTCAATTTCATTTCCTGCTTAAAAGTGTGATTTTCTCTAATTTTCACTAGAGTTATTTCTATGCAATGTTGGAGATGACATTTTTGCCAAAGATCTCTTGGCTTTATTCAATTGGAGCTAATTTTCTTCTATTATAATAGTGTTGTTATGACTTAAGAGAGTCATATATGTGCTCGATAGTAAGTGTGTCTTTTTGATTTCTCATTATTATCCTCTTTTGTGCTTCATTAAATTTTACTAATAAAATATGTCTGTAACTGAAATTAAATTTTCGTGTATTCTCTTGTCATTCAAATAAGCAATAATTAAGTTTTCATTTAGTACCAGATCATTCAAATCAGCAATATTGATATTTGTATATATATATATATATATTTTAACTTGACATAAAATTATTTTTTTGAAAAAAAAAAAAAGTTTGCTTTTCTATTGATCTAATAAAAGAATTCATCGAGGTCAGGTGACCTACACTACATGGTAGAGGGAAATTTATTAGTATAAAATTAGGGGAAAAAAAAATAATGAGATGTGCTTTGCATATAGTTAGTTTAGGAATAAATAATATCCCATGCTCTTAAAACTCAGCTAATATGAGTAGTTTTCTCTTGAGATAATGTTTTGTATTTGATGGCACAATTTTTTTTCCCTTCGTCTTTGAAGGGGATGGCACTATCATTAGTTGTTTAAACTATATTTTTAATGATAAGTTGTTTAAAATATTATGTACAATATGGATATGTGCTAACTTTCTCATAAAAAAAAAAATAATAATAATAATAGAAAGGAACTTCGTTCAGACTCTAAAAGGGACATGACTCGGGGTTAGTGTCGTCGGGTAAATAATTCGAATTTAATTCCTCCCTTTTTTTTTTCAGTGGTAAATTTTTATAATTTTGTCTATATTGACCACTAATCCACACGAGATAATTTAAGGTGAAAATTTTAATAGCACTCTGTAAAAAATTTATATGCATTTCTCTTAATTATAAAAATTATTTCGAAAAATATAACTAGTAAAAAAAAAAAAAACCAGTACTTAAAATGTTGCCAATCAAAAACTCAATATAATGCTATATTATTTCCCAATAAAATCCGATTAAGATATAGCCACCTAAGCAATTCTCATCATAAAATGATATCGTCCTTGATTGAAAATTCGGGCATGGATTTTCTTTCTCTTGTAATTCAATGAGCTACCCAATATAGAGGATTCCGTTTAATTTTTTTCCCCATTTAACAATAATAAATAATTAGGGCAAATTTAATTCCCCCTGGATTATATTTTAAACCATAGCCTTCAACACTCAAAGCCTGCGACTTCCACTCCTAGCCGTTGAAAGTTAATTCCATGCCATCCTCAGCTGTCCGATTAAAATTGAAAGAATATATTCTCATCTTCATGTGAATAATTCCAATTTGGGTAAGATTAAGAAAACAAGATTATGCAATTTGAAAAAAAAAAAAAAAGTATCATCAAAGTGTATATTTCTGTCCCTTATCGTCCATATCATAAAACCCATCAATGTCAAAATCACCACATTAATCAACGACTGAAAAAAAGACAATCACATTGTTTGTGTGTATCGTATCAACAAAACACTTTCTGTGCGGTAGTCCTCATCCCTAGAAAATATTTCCCCAAAAGAATTTTTTATTTTTATTTTGTTTGTGTGTGTGTGTGCCTACAGCAATCTTCTCATTATTTCTTAATTGAATTTCTTAGAAAACAAAAATGAATGTCTACATTTGCTCTCTATAAATGGAGGGGTCTTTCTCTCCTTACACATAACCACAGCCACCAAATCTCTTGATTTCTTTCCTTCCTCACAGGCAGTGTCGTAGTACTCTCTCAATTCTCACAAACCCCAAAACGCTTCACTCCCTCTCTCTCTCTCTCTCTCTATCTCTAGTCTCTCTCTTGTTTTTCTGTCTTTGTCGTACGACAATATTATTCACCACCTAGCCTGCAGCTATGGCAGCGGTCGTGGTGGTGGTAACGGCCTTGTTGGTGGTGTTCCTGAGTTTGGTCCTGAGAATCGCATACGACACTCTCTCCTGCTATTGGCTAACCCCGAGACGCATCAAGAAAATCATGGAACGGCAAGGCGTGCGTGGCCCCAAACCCCGCCCTCTCATCGGCAACATCCTCGACATGGCCTCTCTCGTCGCCAAATCCACTTCTCACGACATGAACTCCATCACCCACGACGTCGTTTCTCGCCTCCTCCCCCATTTCGTCGCCTGGTCCAAACAATATGGTATCGTAGCACCTCCATTCCCTCAATTTTTTTTTTCCCTGATTAAAATTTTCTAGTCATACATAAATAACAAGTAACCTTTTTTGTTTTTTTGTTTTTTTGTTTTTGTTCTTATGTATGTAGGGAAAAGATTTGTATATTGGAATGGAATAGAGCCTAGGATGTGCTTGACGGAAACAGACTTGATAAAGGAATTATTGTCAAAGTATAGTAATATATCGGGAAAATCGTGGCTTCAACAGCAAGGTTGCAAGCACTTTATCGGCCGTGGATTATTGATGGCCAACGGTGAGGATTGGTACCACCAGCGTCACATCGTTGCTCCTGCATTCATGGGAGACAAGCTGAAGGTATTTATAAATCTCTGATAAGACTTTGTTGTGAATTTTGTCATTATCAATATCATTATCATGATCATCACCATCATCATCTTAGAATCATTTATCATTTGTCATTTATCATTTATCATTTATCATTTATCATTATCGTCGTCGATTCTTTTTATCACTGACTTTTCAGATTGTATTGAACTCAACTTATTTATTTATTTATTTATTTTTGTTTTTTGGTTTTTTTAATAGAGCTATGCGGGGTACATGGTGGAATGCACTAAGAAGATGCTCCAAACACTGGAGAGCGAGGTCGGGTCGGGTCGGACTGAGTTTGAGATCGGCGAGTACATGACCCGGCTCACCGCTGACATAATTTCGAGGACGGAGTTCGACAGCAGCTATGAAAAAGGAAAGCAGATATTCCATCTCCTCAACGTCTTGCAGAATCTATGCGCTCAAGCCAGTCGTCATTTGTGCTTACCAGGAAGCCGGTAATGATACAAAATGAATTATGAATTTGAAATTACCGCTAGACTTTTTAACTGATAAAGAAAGACGTCATAAAATATGCTCACATTTAATTAGTTGACCCGGAATTCTGGTTTCATTTCATTCTTTCTTTCTTTTTTTCTTTCTAATTTTTGGGATTCTCTACTTTCTCTATAAAAGGAGAAATTATCTTTTACGTGGTTGGGTTGATTTCTCTTCAGCTTTCTTTAATTGATTCCAATCTTTTTCACGAGGCTTGGTTTTTAATTATTTATTTTAACTTAAAAAAAAAAATTTTTACAGGTTTTTTCCGAGCAAGTATAATAGGGAAATAAAGTCGCTGAAATCGGAGGTGGAGAGGCTTTTAATGGAGATAATACAGAGCCGAAAGGACTGTGTGGAGATTGGAAGAAGCAGTTCATATGGGAATGATTTGCTTGGGATGCTTCTCAATGAAATGCAGAAGCAAAAGAAATTAGGAAATGGGTTTAGCCTCAATTTGCAGCTCATAATGGACGAGTGCAAAACCTTCTTTTTTGCTGGTCACGAAACGACGGCGCTTTTGCTGACGTGGACCGTCATGTTATTGGCCAGCAATCCCTCTTGGCAGGACAAGGTTCGAGCTCAGATCAAGCAAGTCTGCAACGGTGAACCTCCCTCTGTTGATCATCTCCCCAAACTCACCTTGGTAAGCCAAACGTTTGGTAAAACATTTTAAATTCAAAATTTTCATATTAATTTTTATCTTTTTCTGAAAAGCCAACAAAAAGTATAACTAGTTTTTAAAAAATCAATAAACTCAAATTTAAAAATTTCAACTCAAACCGTTTCACCAAATGGACCCTTAATTTTTTAGTTTTAATTATTACTCCTTTTTTTTTTCTTTTTTAATTTTCTTTGTCATGTGTAATAAAATATGCACCAAAATATTATTGGGTTTTTTTTTTTTTTTTTTTTTTTTAATTTTAGAAAAAGTGGGTTGAGGCTTAAGGGTGTATAGGGTAGGCAAATGGAGGAGGGGAGAAAATACCCAAAAGTGAGTTCCTAGGAATATTTGCCACTAAGTAATGCTCCCAAAACATAGTTACCTACCAGATCCTACTAAACCTACATGTTTGAAACATAGATTTGAAAAGTTTTATTTTCAAAAAGATTGTTAAAAAAATTTCAAATTCAAAACACTCTTTTTTTTTTTTTTTTCCCAAACACCTATCTTAAAAGATTCTCAATTTTGAGTTGCAGACTCTTTTTGAAAATAACATTTCAAATTTTTGTTTCAAACACAACCTTAGGTTGTATTTGATAAACCAACCCAAACTTAAATTTTTCATCTTAGTTTTGTCTTTTTCTAAAAAGTCAATAAAAATTATAATTAATTTTTAAAAAGTCAATCAACTCAAATTTAAAAATTTCAACTCTAATGTAACACCAAACAGAGACATAGTTTTGAACTTGTAATTTGTACTAAAAATTATTAAAATTGAATCATATATTTTTTGTTTTTACTGATAAGTTGATTAATTTTTTAATAAATAAAAAAGATAAGAGACGGAAAAACTTTAATCCAAATAAAAAAAAAAAACCTTTAGGCACATAGAAATTACCTACGATGATACAGCAAATAATTAAACTCGTGCGTATAAGGTTGTCGCTTTTGGTTTTGGCTACGATAGTTGGTTTGTTGTCCACGGAGCAACTAAAATCAAGCCGTTCAAAAGTAAAAACGTGTGTGGAGAAACATCATTCGCCACGTGGAAAAGTTGTGGAGCCTCGTCAACTCTAGGACTACTAAGTTTATGGCTGCCCATTTTCAGGATTTTAAATGTCGTTTTATTAGAAAAGACATAAAAACAAATCGAAATCCAGCACCCACCCACCCCAAAAAAAAAAAATAAAAAATAAAAAATAATAATAATAATACTCCACTGGCGCAACTTAGCGGCTAAAACAAATGGAAGTCAAATAAGTGTAAAGGCGGGTCTAAAGGCCTGTGTTGGTTGTATTGTATATTTTGCGTTGGAGTGGAGCCATCTAATGTTTAAAACAATAGATTATTATTACTATTAAATTTGCTGGAAACTTGATGTTTTTATCACTATAATTATATATTTATGATTGAACAATCGCAACATCCAATTTAACTATCAATACATGATTGTTAATTTTTTATAAATTAACTTATTGTGAGTTATTTTTTTTTTTTTTTTTGTACAGCTAAATATGGTAATAAATGAGTCATTGAGGCTATATCCACCGGCTAGTGTGCTTCCTCGGATGGCCTTTGAGGACATAAAACTAGGGGATCTCCATATCCCAAAGGGGCTATCAATATGGATTCCAGTGCTTGCAATTCACCACAGTGAAGAATTGTGGGGTAAAGATGCAAATGAGTTCAACCCCGAAAGATTTGCTTCCAAGTCCTACATCCCCGGCCGGTTCATCCCTTTCGCGGCCGGTCCAAGGAATTGTGTTGGTCAAGCTTTTGCCATGATGGAAGCCAAGACAATACTCGCCATGCTAATCTCCCGGTTCAGCTTCACCATTTCCGATAATTATCGCCATGCTCCGGTCATTGTCCTTACAATAAAGCCCAAGTATGGGGTTCAAGTTTGTTTGAAACCCATTGAAGAGTGAAGATTGAAGTACAAGAGGCTACATAGAGCTTTTTTGTTGATGAGTTCTTTATTTGGTGAGGAATGGAGTTATTTTTAAATGGGAGAAACCTCTTTCTTTTGTTCCTTTTTTTTTTTTTTTTTTTGGTTTTTATAAACATCAAAGTTTTTTTTTTTTTTTTTTTTGGGGGGGGTTTAATCTTGTTGAATATTTTATAGTGAAGATGAAGAGATAGAGATGAAATGGTGGTTTGTGAGGTTTAAACAAAGGCCGGCTTAAAGATATCAATAAAAATTAAAAAAATCACACACTGATTTTACTTTTGGAGTGTTAAATAATATTTTTGTTGTGTTTGGCAGTCAAATTCTATCATTTCTTTAACCTGATTAATGATGAAGTTCGAGGTTGTGTTTATCAAAACACAATGTGTGATTGATTAAAAAAACGTTTTTTTTTTTTTTTCCTTTTCCCCCTCCCCCTGCAGGTGCCTTCATTAATTAACACCCCCGTAAAACTAATTGCAATTATTAATCAAATTCATTAAGAAATTGAAGTGCTCAGCTTTCAAGAGTGTAAAATTTAATAAGCCAACTTGGATGTGCAGATAGGTAGGGTCACCTCTCTCTCTCTCTCTCTCTCCCCTCCCGCCCCCCACCTTTTTTTTTTTTTTTTTTTTTTTAGTATTTTGTTTTGTTTCTCAAGAATGAAGGCTCAAAAAGTTGCCTTTCGGCAAGCCATCTATACGGCCCCCAACATATTTATCTCTGCTTACACCAGTCAATGTATCGTCTATGATTTTGCTCTTCCCACTTAGGGATGGCAACTTGGTGGGGCTGGGGAATGCTTTCTCGTCCCATCCCATCCCCACGTTCAAAAATCACATCCCTATCCTCATTCCTGTTTAAATAGAAACGGACATAAATTTCTCGTTGAAAGTGCTTTTCCCGTACTCGCCCCATTCCCCATTTATTATAAAAACATATTAAAAAATATAATAAAGTTTATATGCACCATGAATTTAGTTCAAAATCAAAAATTTCATAAACAAATCAAATTCTAAACATATGCAA
>JAFMPE010139528.1:0-10921 GCA_024759925.1 Ficus religiosa
ATAATTTCCTATCTAAATATAGACAATCTGATTTGTTTCCTAAAATTAGGCTATGACAGCTGTACAATTCAACACTCTCTCTTACCAGAATTGGGTTGTTCGGTGGTATTATTGGCGTTGGTCTATGTGGCATAAGCTTGTCCCTTTTGCTGCCAGTTTTTTCCTCCCCAATTCCGATTGGGCTGATTATGATTTTGTGGTCCCCCATGCAATTTCCAGCAGTTCTCCTTTGTATGACCATTCTTCTTGCAGTAGTTGCATATGAGGTTACTCTTGCCTGTCCCTTTCGAGTCAGGTTTCTCGCTCTCTGTAATGGCAGCAGCAGTTAAACTCTTCTCTGAGGCTTGTTCATTAGCACTGGTTGTGAGTAGTGCAGATCCATCCAATGGTTGCACGTCTAACATGACTCCTCTTATGCTTTCTTCAGCGTGAATGATTGCAATTGCTTCATTTAACGAAGATATTCCTTTTCCCAAAATCTGAACTCTTACAGGGTCAAATTCCGGGTTAAGACCTGCCAAAAAATCGTATGTTCTGTCCTTCTCAATGAACGTCTTTAATATAGCAGCATCCTCACTGTTTTTCATCTCGAGAACCTGGTAATAATCCAACTCGTGCCACAAATTCTTCAACTGATTCGCATACTCTGTCACCGATCTGCTTCCTTGTTTCGTTGCAGCAAGCTTTGTCTTGATTTCAAATACCTGGGCTGCATCATCAACCTTTGAATAGGTTTGTCTAATTGCTTCCCATATCTCTTGAGCAGTAGATAAAAACATAACAGTGTCACTTATCTCCAGCACCATAGCATTCCAAAGCCATGACATGACCATGGAGTCTTCTTCGTCCCAGGCAGTAAACTTTGGGTCTCCTTTTTCTGGACCTGTTCCAAGAAGATGGCCGAGCTTGCCTTTTCCTTTCAAAAAAGTTTGAACAAATTGGGACCACTTCAAGTAATTCGTTCCATTCAGTCTAAACACAGGCTGAATGTTCTGTAGATTTCCGAGAATTGTTTGGACTGTGAGCTCCTCCGATTGTGTACTGGTCTGTGATACTTCTGGCATCTTGATTCTTCTTTTTCCAGAAACGTACTACGAGCATCGCTAAGAAATCTGTGATGAAATATTTTTCCCAAGAAAAAAGCCTAAGGCTCTGCTACCATATCACAACAATTGGGAATTAAGAAAATTGTATTTCATAATTTTACAATACAAACAGCCAGACTTTATAGGCTAATACAGTCAAAACACAACTAGGAAACAGCTAGGAAATCTACAACTACGAAATCGGGAAAGAACAATCATATCGCAAAAAAGTAGAAGTTACCCAAATCAAGAAGTTACCCAAATCAGCTTATAATCAATACAAAAACAAAAATATCCACATTCCTAATTAATCACACCTAAATTACCATACACGCCTATATTCTCCAACAGTTTGCATTTTCCCTTTTTTTGAGCATCAAAACCGAACCTCTTCACTTTCTACCTATAATCCATTCCAAGTACCTTTCCACCATGTCAAGCCCACAAAGCTCCTTCACAACTGGCATGGTAGCAGGAACATCCAATTGGAAAATCAATTTCGGTTCATCTATGCCACTCCACGAAAGAAGCTGTTTCCGTGCTTCTTTGATGGCTGCCCTTGTTGCGCAATGAACAGAACCAGCCAGAAGCAATGGAGGCTCACCAGAAGCTGTTCAATAACATATATCAGTTTCACCTTGTTGACCATGATATACCAGATATAATATTCTACCATCAAGGAAAAATCTTATCCAAATGTCCGTTTCGGATGCTAAAGCTATAAATAACACCATTTAGCCTTCCCTATTTAATCTATATTGTTGGGTGTGTAGATTCTATTTACCATCCCAAGAAGCGAGAGGTGTGTGATTCTGTTGTAATCTTCTTCCTCAGCAGTGAAATTCTGTTGAAGCTAAAAGTGCACGTAGCTCTCATATCGAAGGTGAATCGATATAGATGCTGTGTGTACTTTTTTTTTTTTTTTATCTTTCTTAAAATATATGACTACACATTTCTTTTCCCCTCTTCAATTTGAACGCGGTAGAACCAGAATCATTTTGTCATTTTGAACTACGACTTCTCTCAACTATTTTTCAGCAAGAGTTGTAGTGTAGAGGTATATAATATTAAAGAAGTTCACTTTATCAAATGACATACCTTTCGAGGAGAGAACGTGATCTTTGTGACGTCCACTGTTCATTACTTCAACATTGAACTGTTTAGGGATGGTGTCCAATGTAGGAATCTTGTACGACCATGTACCTTCAGAAACCACTAATCCATCCAAATTTGTCAGGTATTCTTCGAACATGAAAAACCCAATTCCTTGTACAAAGGCTCCTTCAATCTGCAAGAACCGACAAGCTTATGTTTAAATGTGGTAATCATGCATACTGGCAATGAACAAAACAAAAGGTTCATTCAGGGTCTAAATCTGTTATGAGATCTGCAAAGAGCAACACAGTTTAAACAAGACCTGATCCAACTAAGAACTGAATTCCGAGGAGATGTCGCACGTTTATGAAAATTGTATACAAGATATCGGGCTTACCTGTCCTAGATCCACAGCAGGGTTAAGACTTTGTCCGCAGTCATAGATAATATCCACTTGCAAAATTGTGGTTTCCCCAGTCAGAAGATTTACCTCTACCTATGATGAGATAAACGCATTTGGTACGAAAATCAGCTAAGAAACTACTGTGATGACATAATTCTAGTTGCCCATTTATGGGCTAGCCATAGCTTTAATCGAAAGAATTAAGCAAAATGCTGCATTGAAGCAACACGGTCTGCCAAAAAAGACTTGCCTCACTAACTGCTGCACCATAGTTTATGTATTGGAGAGAAGAAAAATCAGGGACATAATATGAACTTGCTGATAAGTTCACAGATTGCATGTAACCCTGCACGAGAGATGGAAAGCTATAATCCGATGTCAATTCATCATATTCAGTTAAACATGAAGACCTTTCGAGGATTTTAAAAAAACAATTTGGTGAAAACAATATGAGTTATGAAATATAATCCAACCAATATGTTGCACGGTAAAAGGTCCAGAAAATGAGTGCTAGTGACTGGGTATTGAAAAAATGTACCATGATTGAGATTTGTCCCTCCAAAAGTTGGGAGAAAGATCTGTTCAAACCTTGTGATTGTTGTGAGATAAATAAACAGGAAAACCTGAATGGATACCTAAGCAATAAGCGTTTCCCACGTGACAGATTCCATTTGCTTCTGCAAACTTTCCTTAAGAGGAGACAATCTATCAACCAGGATACTGCAACACAGTTTGACTGCTGCACAGCTTGCCTCGGATGTAGTGCTCCCGACAGTTAATCCCCCTTGAATCATGCTCAATGTATCAGCCTGTATGACCCGTACTTTATCCAAGAGAAGTTCAGTTCCATTGCAATTGACTGAGCTGAGAGCAAAAGCGGCCATCTGTTTTACCTTCGTCCAAAGCCCCTGGCCCAGCTCGATACCTCCTATTTCAACAGCCACAGTTCCATCCGATAGAATGCTTACTCTCCCTGGAGTTGCTCTCTGCGTCACTTGTTGCAAAATCGGTAACCTTGATATGCCTCTTTTCCGCCATCTATTACACTTATTAAATTCGTTTACCTCTTGAGTCCTTCGGTTAAAGCTAGAAGACGCAGCCAACTTATCCCATATTGAAGGCAAAGTATACTCTGGAGCTTCTCCGGCACCATCCTCATAAAAAAAGCTGAGGCTTTCGTACGTGTGCAGATTTCTGTATCTAACAGCATCAACTTCCATCGAAAGGAAAGAGGCGACATGCTCAATTATAGCTTCAGCAATGTACGACCCCTGTACTTCTCCAGGCGCTCGCATCGCAGACTTACTCGTATGATTTGTTTTGCATAACTTTATGTCAAAAGAGAGAGCACCCCAATCATACTTCTTAAGCGTCCCTAACATGTTTGATGGTATGATTGGACTTGCATCTACAGACATTCCTGCATTGATCAAGATTTCTAGTTGTAAAGCTGTAATCTTCCCATCTGACTTGAATCCGACACTGTAAGTTATTTTCATGGGATGTCTTCCACCAGCCATTACCATATCAGTCTTGCGATCGACATACATCCTTACAGGGCGACGTAGTTTATGCGCTGCTAGTGCACATGCTGTTACAACCTGAATCAACAAACAAGCAACAAAAGATGTACTTTGGGATTAACTTATAGAGTATCTATTCAATTGAGAGAGATGGCTTACATGAGAGAGGATATCAAACATTTGTTCTAAAATTGTGACATAATTCTATTAGCGACAAGTTATTGTAAAGGCTTTTTTGAAGGGAAAAGGGCAAAAAGAAATTACATAGGAGATATTCACCACTGCAAACAGTCCAAAAAAGAATTCAAAGAAAGATCAATGAGTGAGAGACGAGCATACATATGTAATACACGGCAAAGAACAAATTATATGTCCTGATAAATTCAGATCTTGACAGTCAAAGTAGAGCAGGAGCAGCGGTTGAGTGACAGAGAAGGAGCGCAAAAAAAGAGATGGGCATAGGAAGGATGGATCTCCTTGAAATGGAGGAGAATGACACAAGGATAAGAAAGCTAGAAGGTTTAGAGCTTACACTCTGATTAAGAATCATAGGAACATTAAGATTTTGACTGACAGACGGTATATAAATTTAAGCAACCTACTCATAATACTTGAGTCAATCAATTTGGTTCAAGATTTCTTTTTCTTTGAACACATTATCAAGATTCCAAATTCTCTCACTATTGCCAGTTAGCACACAACGTGGAGAAAACACATAATTATCTTCCTCCCAAAAGCAACGAAACCAAATATGAGAAATTTGGCATCCAATAGAATCTATTTAGATGGAATAATTAGGCAATTGGATAATCCTTTCTACTAAAAAGAACGATTAACTCTATTAGATATTGAATGTCCCACATGAAAATTTTATTAGATAAATGGCGGGTTTATAAGCCCTTGGATCCCCTCCCCTTGCAAGCCGATTTTGCCAGGTGAGTTCTACTTGGTAGGTTCCTAACAAACTCATCAATGCAAATGCAACAGGAAAATTGTCTTTCAAGTAAGATTAAAAAACAATAGTAGTATGGTGGTTGTAAGTTTTAATCTTAAATTGCGGCAAAATACATACCGGCATTGCTCTTGTACTCTTTCCACCAAAGCCACCTCCAACCCTTCTTGTGATAACACGGACATTATGTCCGGGTACACCCAAACATTTTGCAATAACATCCTGTGCATATTCAGGACACTGAATTGAACAATAAGCCACCATGCAGTTGTCTTCATCTGGTACAGCAAGGGCAGTTTGTGTCTCCATGTAGAAATAGTATTGTGAACCAAGTTTGAGCTGAATGTCAAATAAAATGAAAGCATACATGAATCAATAAGCTATAGAATGACTCTTCAAAGAAAGCTGAATTAGTAGAAAATATGAGCATGTCCAATACTATTTTCTAGTATTATCAAAGTTCAAATTATCAAGTTAGGATTAAGTACCTCAGCAGAAATAATCTTGTGATGAGCTTCAGCCATCCCTTTTGATATGTCGCCAACCTGTTTCGGATTGAGGAAAGAAGGAACGTCAAAGAAACTAGACCTTCTTACAGCCTCTTCAACAGTTAAAATGGGTGGCTCTAGGTCTTCCACTCCATAATCGACCACCGCTAACTTCGCAGCCACGTCTGCATGTTTCTGTGAATCTGCAACCTATAATAAGTTGTTCTGATCAGCAAATTAAACTGACACTAATGAAAGAAAGTACTTTGCCTGTAAATCTACAATCAATAGAAGAGAAGCCACTAAACGGCTAGATGATATTGTTGAAGCGGAGAGTTACCACAAGGGCAAGGCGCTGACCAGCGCACTGGGTGATATCATCACCAAACAAAGGTTCAGTACCAAACATGATCTTGGATCCCACATTCTCCCCAGCTTCAGGGATGTCTCTAAAAGTTATAACTTCAATTACACCCTCCGGTTGTTCTTTAGTCTCGAACTTTATACTCTTCACTCGTGCAAAAGGTTCAGTGCTATAAATAAATGCTCCATATAAGCAAGCATACGGTGAAGGTATGTCATCTACATACACAGCCTCACCTACATGAATGATCAGTGTGAATGAAACAAGCTCAGGTCCGTAGAAAATATTGTCATAAAAAAAAAATTTATATATATATATATATATGAAATTGTGTTATATAAAAAATAAGTTCATGGCTAGCAAATTTTCCAATTAAACTGAGAAAGACAAACGCTTGTGCAGATGTGAGCGTAACATTAAATCTAAACTAATGCTGACAGATAAGATTCCGTGTGTAGGGACATGAAGTTTAAAATCAGGATTGTTCAGTTCTTTTGCAGCTTTCAAGATCAGGATTCGAACAATTTAGAGATTTTAACAACAAATGAAAACAATAATAAAAATATGGATAAGAATGAAAAAAGCCAAGCCTATAAATCAATTCTTGAAGACTACTGATTGTAACAACAAATGAAGACATATGTAAGTTAATTCATGTGGGTTCCTACTCCTCTACTTCCTTTAATGCAGTCAGTCAACTCTCAAAAAAAAAAAAAAAAAAAGAAATTGTGTTACATTCGAGTGTGCATACCAGATGCTTGGAGAGCTGCTCCAGATTTTGTAATCGGTTTTCCAACTGGATAATATTCTTTGCTGAACTCAATAACCTGCTTCCCAGATGACAGTAGAGTTGGAATTTTGTCATGACAAATCGGATCCTGATTCTCTCCTATTATGGAAGCCTTGGAAAACAGTTTAGACTTATATTTATCTGAACCATCTGTAGTTTCAGCCGTTCCATCAATGAAGGGACTAAAGAACTTGAAAAGAAACGCCACAGCTAAGCTTGACCTATAAGCAGAATTCGCAGTGCCATCCTCAGGATGAATGGTAGATCTTAGTAATTTAGTAGCTTCATATAAAACTTCAACACTTGGCACTTTCCCAGTTAAAAATTCCTCAACTCTGCTTGCTCGGATTGCATGTTTAGTCCCATAAGCACCGAAAGCTAACCGACAGTGATTGATTGTGATTCCATCAGAAGTTTCATAAGGAGAAATTTGAGCCAAGAAAGCAGCATTTAGATAAGCCAGAGCATTTCCGAGGGGTCTCGGTGCAGCTCGATAGGTTTCAAAAAGCACTACAGCATTGTCTTGCTGAGAAACTTTTCCAGCCGATTCCCAATTTGGAATTGTAACACTGAGAAGTACACTATTGAAAGCCAACGGAGGCCCTTTCAGAAACTCCTCCAATGAAATATTTTCGCATCTTGGACCGGTCATCACCTCTACCATGGCATCCACAGCAAGAAGTATCGTTGCAATATCTGAAGGAAAATGTTTTCTTTGAGCCATCACCAAATTTCCCCCTATGCTTGCAGTATTTCTGATGAACCGTGAAGCAATTTTCTCCATATGGTTGGAAAGTTTTTCAAATACAGTGTCACCACATGACAGTAACGCACCTTGGTTTTCTTTGTTTAGAGCTTCAATAACGTTGGAGATTGTTACAGCAGCTCCAATTTGAAACCCTCTTGAATCCATCCTAAAAGTTGAGAGTTCAGGTATGTACTTGAGGTTAATGTATCTTTCATAGCATCCTGATTCTTTGTAATAACCGACCCCGGTGTTCCCAACTACTAATTTTGTCTCTGTCCCTTTTCCAGAATCAAGAGCTTTTAATAGGTCTTTTAGTTCCTCAACATTGAAAGGAGAGTGCCAACAAGATATTTTAGAATCCATAGACAAGCCATCCTTAATTTCTTGTTTCAAAAACTCGGGAAATGTACATACCTCCTTATTCCGATTATAAGCAGGTAAATTATCTATCTTTGATTCCTTACTGTCTTCCTTTTTCCAAAAGGAGTTGAACCCCAAATCTTCTATGTCAACATCAGCGGCAAAACTCTTGGAGGCATCAGCAATGGATCGGTACCCAGTACAGCGACAGAGATTTCCCGCAATTGCCTTTTCAGCTTCACAAACGGTCAGCTTAGAGAACCCCGGAGGAGGGTCCAACTTACTTGTTTTTTCAGCATTGACAAGAGCTGAAAAGATTGCAACACACATTCCAGGAGTACAAAATCCACATTGAGAAGCGTGGAAACCAGCGATCCTCTCATGGATCGGATGAAAACCATCCTTGCTGTTTCCAATTCCTTCAGATGTTGTAATTGCACATCCATGTATACTGCAGAGGAGAGTAAGGCATGAACTAACAGGGAAATCCTCAACTTTGTCATGCACCGGGTCATACTTGGACAGCGTTACAACACAAGCACCACAACCTCCTAGAACCATAAATTAAGTAGTACTTCAATAATATACCAAATCAGGAGAAAACTATTTAGAAAAAAGAAGATTATTAACAAGTCATCAGACAAATTAAAGGAGAATTATGTGGTGGGGCAAGAGAGAAATTAAAAAAAAAAAAAAAAAAAGTTTGGAACTTCAGAACACAATAGAATCATATCAATAAGATGCATGACAGTTTAATGTAACTTAATGAAATTCTGAAGGGTTCAAATTTGTACCTACCACAAGGTTATGTTACTTATTCTCCTGGACAGTTCTCCATAAATTAATTGTTCCAAATGATCATGATTTTCCCTGAACTCTAGCACTGCAGAATCATCGGTGTTAAAAGATCCTAGTCCTTCTATCAGTCACCAGCAAAAGAAAAGAGAGAAATGAATGGCACTCCTGCGCTATGTTGGTATGCAAAAATTCACACTTCTTTTAACTGATTTAAATGACATTACTTTCATACCGATTAAACAATGTATGACAGTTTAATGGTCATCAAAATCTAACAGTTAAAATTTGTACCCGCCAGTAGGTTATTTTACTTATTCTCTTGGAAGATTCTCCACATTGATCGTCAAAAAATGATATTGATTTTCCCTGAATTCCAACACTTCCGAATCATCAGTGTCAAAAAATCCCAGTACTTCTATCGGTCACCGATTCACCAACAAAAGAAAAGATGGAAATGAATAGTATGACCGCGCCACGTCGGTATGCAAAATTTACACAGCTTTTTACTGATTCAGATTGCTTTGTCAAGAACGGTCTTCGTTATCTTATAAACTAAACAATGGTAATATCAAGTTTCAGAAGCTAAACTAATTCATCATTTTTTTCTCAACCAACAAATAACCATTCAATAAATAGTCAAGAATTCTGTATAAGACAAAAGATGTAGTCTTAACCGATCAATCAATATCCACATTTCATCTTCTTTGCAAGCAAATCAGAACCCAGACAGCAAATAAAAAAGGAACATATTCTTCTTTAAATACAACATTCCTCGAGAAAAAAATCTAAAATAGCAAAGCACCATCTAGATTTCAAAATCCTAACTCTACGTCAAACTTTCCCTCTCTTCTATTTTCAAAAACTCAAACTTTAAAAGTCCATAACTTTTTCATTTCAAATCGGAATGAGATGATTTCTATGTCAAAATGCTCGTAATAACGAGAGGAACAAGACAAGATCCATTTTGCATATTTTTTCCTGAACACATTTCAAATTTTTGCATTATATAACTATTTCAAAAGTTTTCCCCCCCAAATACACATTCCAACCCAACCTTTAAAACACCATCTCCAGATGTTCTCCCAAAAGAGTCCTAATAAAAAAACCAAGTCCTAAAAGTAAACAGTTCCAAAACCCAGCAGCCACACTCGATATAAAAAGTAGTACACTTAATCAAAAAAAGAAAAAAAATAGAAAATAAAAGATTAGTTGGAAAACACAATTTCAACAAAAAAATCTCAAAAACAAGCCCGAACCATTCTCATTTGTATTTCATATGCAAAACAAAATCATTTCTAAAATGCTAACATACCGGGCCAAAATGCAGTACTCTTCATTTTAAAGAAAAACGAACACATGTTGAAAATCCGTCATTTCTGCCTGTCTAATTATTTCCATTCTGGTCATAAACAACAAAAAAGCAGAACAACCCACCTACATAAAATATAAAAGAGATAAAAGAAAACAAAAGTATCCAACATTTGGGGCCAAGTAATTATTCTCTTTCAGAAAACAAACAAGAAAAACAATAGAAGAAACCAACAAAGAGCAAGAACTTCCACTTGAATTATTACGGGGAAAAAAAACACAAGAGAGAGAGAGGGAGAGAGAGGGAGAACCTTCACCACAGCTGAGCTTGACACTCTTGAAGCGAGTCCGAGAACGCAAGAACTGAAGCAAAGTTGTAGAAGGATCCACAGTTGAAAGCTCAAACCTCTCTCCATTAACAGCAAATACCAAACCACCAAAGCTTGTTGTAGTTGTTGTTGTTTCTCTCTCCTCCATTTCCAAAACACCACAACAAAAAAGGATCTGACTTTGAGAGTAGTGTATGTGTACTCCTAAATAGAGTATTAACTCACCTTTATATATATATATATATGTAATCTTTGTTGTCCTTATAAAAACGGACAGACACTTTCAGAAGTCGAGACGAAAAATCCAACCAATTTTACCACTACTGATGTCAAAGTCTTCTAGTAAACATCCTTTCTATTTCTATCTACGACTATGAACCGTAAAAAGAGCAGCAATATGACCCCACAATAATAATCTAACATCTTTTTTTTTTTTTAATTCAAAATTTCATGTGTAATATATATATATAAATGGTCATCCATTCAGTAGTGAATGACATCTGACACTGACGTGAATGCGAACTTCAATTATTATGATTGTGATTCATACATAAGTAAATGTAAATATGAGTATGTTAAAAAACACCATGTGAATATGAATTCCCCTCAATTACATTTCTTTATGCATGAATCTACATTCTTAGTAATTAAAGTTCACATTTCTAGTAACTGATGTAA
>JAFMPE010139595.1:0-22007 GCA_024759925.1 Ficus religiosa
ATTTATTTAGTAAATCCAATATTTATGATGTAAATATGGTATTTTTGATCTATATATATATATATATATATATATATTCTTGGTTTATCTAGTAAAACTGGTTTTTATAGGTAGATGGTACTTAACAAGTGAATCTTGTCTTTATTACGTAAATCATTTATTTACTTTCATTTTTAACTTTTAGTATATTTGGTAAATCCAATATTTACCTTGTTTCTTAGATTATTAGTTTATCTATGAATTAATTATTAGTATATAAATGTTGTCATGTAAATCCTTGGGTTATCTTCATTCACAGATTTTCTGTTTATGTAATGAATCTAGTGCTTACCAAGTAAATTCTAGTAAAATTATGTTCTCGTAAAAATATAAATGTAAACTTATAAAATGTAATATTTACCGAAGTTTATTAATTTAGTTGCAAAATTATTGTTTATTAAAAAAACATATTTAGCATTCTTAATTTAACAACCATAAAATTATGGAAAAATATCTTAATGTAAACCCTAGCCCTAAATAAAATTGCAAATAAGGCCCGAGTAAAAAAAAAAAAAAAAAAATCTAGCATTGACATCCCCAAAAACATTACATATTTGAAACACTGGATTCTAATCTATATTCTTCACCAACGTCGTTGCCAGCCCTCAAATAGAGGGCCTGTTTGTTAGAGATTTTTAGAAGTTGTCTTGGGTTTTCCAGGTCCAAAAGTAGCTTCTGAGAGTATTTTGATGATTAGTCAGAAGAACTTCTAGTCTCTAGAATTGTTTCCTGTCAAAACAAAAAAATGTGACTTTAGGTAAAAGTTCTTTTCAATAGATTTTAAAATTTATAATAAAATTTAAATTAGAAATTAAAAACTTCATTTAATATTTTTAATACTTATTAGAACACTTTAAAGATCGTTTTGACTTCAAAAGTTTTTTGATTCCAAACACTTACTAAGAAGTCACAGCTTACACTTCTCTTCTTCTACTAGCTAGAAGTAAAAATAAAAACTCTGTCAAATGGGCCCATAAATAAAGCCAAAACTCATTGGCGAGAACAAAACCCAAGGTGACGAGGCTTGAAAAAACTGCATTGAATGATGGAAATAAGGAAGGAAAGAGAAAAGGAAAGAGTGGGAGAAGAAAATCAAAGAGAGAAACAATGGATGTGAACCCTTGCTTGTTGGTGACAGTGAAGAAGACAAAGGATAGAGTTTTATTTTGAATTTTCCAAAGAAAGATCTGTTATTTTTTCCCTCAGCTTTGAGAACTTCTGCTATTTACTAACAGAACTTTAAAAAAACTGTTGTATGCATATTATTCCTATATTAAATAATGAGAGGAATTTATCAAAGTGACAACCTTAAAAAATTGAAATTATTAAAATAACCTTATTTCATTTCAACATTGGAACAACAAACTAAAAAATCAATTGTTTTCAGTCGTTCAGAAGTGATTTTGCTAATTAAATTTGTTGGAAGATTATTTAACAAATAAAAAATAGTGATTGAGTCATTTTACTAATAATTGACTCTAAATAACGGTGGTATTTTTTTTTCCTCAACTTTTTATCACTAAAAAAATATAAGTAGTTTTACTTTTTTTTTTTCTCAATTATTTTAACTTATAAATTTTGTTCTTGTACGTATCCCAAAACTCAAATCATGAAACCTTCACTAAATGATAATATTGTAACTTTGACATATAAAAAGACATGCATATATATTGCTGAACAATAGATGATCATATTTTTGTATATTTTATCTTAATTCATTGATATTTAGATTTTGTACCAATCCCACTTCGTTTTGGTTCTCTAGGGTAAGGTCAGGCCGTAAAAGTCAAGGAACTATCCAAAGTTGTCAATGTTAATACACCAAAAAAAAAAAAAAAAAAAAAAAACCCAACAGAAATCGACATGACCATGTCCAAACCCTGGCCCATCCCTATCGTATCAATTGTAACTCCTAAGAGAATATCACTTCTATATGCATGATATCGTATCCTATTCCTACGTACCAAGAAAGTATATCGTATCCTATTCCTACGTACCAAGAAAGTTTTGCAACATAAGTAGACATTAATCAAACAAAAAACACACACCAAAAAAAAAAAAAAAAAAAGCACAAAGTATATTAGGAACGACGATGAACGGCCATGATCAAGCGGTCTACGACAGAGCCCAAGAGCTGAAACGTTTCGACGACACAAAAGCCGGAGTGAAAGGCCTCATTGACTCCGGCGTCACCAAAATCCCACCCATCTTCGTCCACCCGCCGGAGAACCTGTCCGACCTCAAACCCGACCCGAGCGCCGGGTCCGTGCCCATCCCAGTGATCGACCTCGCCGGCTTCGACCCGGCTCGGCGACCCGCGGTAGCAGAGGAGGTGAGCCGCGCCGCGCGGGAGCACGGCTTCTTCCAGATCGTCAACCACGGGGTCCCGGCGGCGACGCTCGACCGCACGATTGCCGCCGTGAAGGCCTTCCACGAGCAGCCGGCGGCGAAGAGGGAGAGGCACTACGGGAGGGATCCGACGAGGCTGAGCGTGACGAACATGTCGAACGTGGATCTGTACCAATCGAAGGCCGCTAGCTGGCGGGACACGCTGACGGTGAGGCTGGGGCCTGACCCACCGGTGAGGGAAGAGGTGCCCGAGGTGTGTAGGGAGATGGTGGGGGAGTGGAACCGGGAAGTGGTGAGGGTCGGGGAGGGGGTCTTGGGCCTGTTGGAGGAAGGGCTGGGATTGGGTGCGGGCAGGTTCAGGGAGTTGTCGTGCTTGGAGGGGAGGATTATGGTGGGCCACTACTATCCGTACTGTCCGGAGCCTGATCGGACGTTAGGGCTTGCTTCTCATGCTGATCCGGCAGTGTTGACGGTGTCGCTGCAAGATCACATGGGTGGGTTGCAGATCAAGTACGGTGGGCTGTGGTTGGAAGTGAAACCTGTCCCTGGTGCTATTGTTGTCAACGTTGGAGATCTTCTTCAGGTTTTTTTTTTTTTTTTTTTTTCCCTCAAGGATTTTGGTTTATTTTTGTTTTTTGGTTTGTTTTTTTTGGTTTTCATTCTTTCTCGTTCCCTTGCTCTTTAAGTGTATACTTGTTTTTTCCCTCATTAGCCAAAAAAAAAAAAAAAAAAAAACTACTTGGTTTTACAAAGTTGCGGACAAGACGCATATTGTAAGGGTTCTAAATTGTTATATTAAGTGCAAAATGATATAATTTTAAGGGTTCTAAATAATAATAGAGAGGATTTTATTTATTTATTTATTTATTTTTGGTGAGCAATAAAAAAGATAGTTTACACTTAGTGTAATTATTATTGTGATTTTTGTTTTAATTTCATGTTTTCATATAATTGACACATGATTATCTACTTTAAATTTCAAAACTCCTCCATCATTTTAATGTCAAAATCAAAACTGTTAAAAAATAAATAAAATAAAATAAAATTCAAGGACTAATTTTTAAAATTAAAAATTTAAACATTTATGTTTTCCCCCTTTTCTTTTTCCGAAATCATCTTTCTATGTTGGTTTTTTTTAATTCATAAATGAGAAAATTACCTAAATAATTACATTTTTTTTAATTTATTAACTAACAAGACAAAACTTTAGTTTAGTTTTGTGTCAGATTGATCTAGTATTAATTTTTTGTGTCATATTGGTGTAATGGTCTCTAAATTTATATCATTCGGGTACTTCCCCTTCATAAATTTGTCATTTTATGGTACACAAACACATTTGGTTGTTTTGTCAATTTGTGTGCCAAGAAAAAGCATAGCCAAATTATGTCTAAGTTTTTTTTAGGATTATTTTTCTCTATGATTCTGAATTTTAGGGTGGTTGTTTTTATTTTGTTTCTTAAATTTTAAAAACTCTCACTTTATTCGTAAATATCCATTATTCATTAATACCAAACACCTATTCTGTAACTATGTGCGAGTAGTGATATCAATTTAGACTAACAATTTTCGATTCTACAGTAAAGTTCAAAGTTCAAATTCTCATATCATTATCGAGTAAAGAAAAAAGAGTTTTACTGTATTTTCCTAAACAGTGTTTTGTTTTAACCTAGTACCAAAATGTTGGTGGCAGATTATGTCCAACGATGAATACAAGAGTGTGGAGCATAGAGTGGTGGCCAATCAATTCCAAGAACCAAGGGTGTCTGTTGGAGTGTTTTTGAACCCGGGGAAAAGAGAGGATACATACGGCCCTTTGCCGGAGCTCGTATCGCCAGAGAAACCGGCAGTGTATCAACAGTTTACGTTCTCGGAGTTCATGCGAAGGTACTTCACCAAGGAATTGGATGGAAAATCATTGAAAAATCACTTCAGGGTTTGAAATTAACCCGCTTGTTTGCTGGTCAGAAAAAGCATGAATTTAGTTATTTGTAGTATATATTTCAAGTTGAAGTGCTTCTAAAATATGCTCTTATGAAGCTGCCCAACTATTCTAGGAAGTTGTAGATAAGTAGTATTTATAATAAAATTTGATTAGATATCCAGTGAGGCTAGCTCTGCGGATAAAATATATGTACTTCGGGTAAAAACTCTCAGATTCGAAATTTGGAGTGTTTTTATTTATTTATTTAGTAAATAAGTGTGATAGACCTAATATTGTCAAATAATAATAATAGTAGTAGTAGTACTGATAAATATTAATGGACTATATATCTAGTAATAAGAGTATCGCTGGCATTGAATCCTTTTTTACTTTTAAAAAAGAAAAATTGATGGCATAGCAGTACGTTAGCATCACTACTGGCCTCATATGACAATGAAAGAGCATTTCGCATACGTTGAATTTCAATGGTTTTCTGATCTTATTTATGTATCGTTTATCAAGCGTTACCGATGCGGTCCTTTGACAATGGAGATGTGTAGGAAAGAGGTTGAATTTGAATGAAGAAAGCAGAAAGTAAGTCCGAAAAAGTAGGCTAGAAGTAAGGAGTGGAAAACATATTTTAATCCAATGAAGGGCGGATTGGTAATTTTATATAGTTATATAAGTGTCGGGAAAGTAGTTAAATAAAATATTTGGAGGTGAATGTGTGTTTATGAGGTAATCTATGTATATTTAAATTAAACATTATGTGAAATTGTTGTAGATGCAATGTGAATCACGGCATGGATGTCATTGTTATTGGCATGGGGAGAAAAACTTAAAAGTGTATGTATATTTAAGAAGGAACATATGTATATTTTGGTGATCAATAATAAGAAGAAAAAAAAAACCGTAAATACAATGTGAAAAATAACAGGATTGTCGTAATATATGTATATTAGGACTACCAATAATTTAAAAAAAAAATCACATTATAAATAATTGATGAAATATAGCATGGCTGTTGTTGGTTTGGGGACATTCATAAAATGGGAAGAACAATTAGAAAGCGAAATAGTAACTAGAATAGTTAGGAGATACGAATAGTTAGGAGAAACGGGAAGGAAGAAAATAAGTATGCATAGATTAGATGAAAATGAAACAGGAATGTTGTTGGGATGGTGAAATTGCAAGCACTAGAATAATTTTTGGAAAGGGAAAGTGTAATTAGGGGATGAGAAATTGTAGTAAAGCGAAGAAAGAACAAAAAATAAGCGGTGAGAAAATACCCACAATGCAGTGAGGAGACTAATTAAAAATCATATAATCTAACAGATAGTTGATGATATTGATGGGGAAGTTGGAAATCATGAAGCTATTATAAGTGCGTTCATATTTTGAGATGTGCTCTTTTTAGACTTTTTTTTTTATTTAATTTTTAAAAACCTGTCAATTCTCTTAATCGACAATGATGTAGGAATGTTGTTGGGACAGGGAAAATGCAAGTAGTGGAAGAAGTTTTGGAAAGAGAAAGTGTAATTAGGGAGATGTGAAACTGTAATTAAGCGAAGAAATTAAAAAATATTAATAATAACAAGCAGTGAGAAAATGCCCATGACGCAGTGAAGATACTAGGTTGCGTTTGGTTTGTCATTTCTCAACTCAAAATTTTCTATTATTTTTTGTATTCTAAAAAATTAATAAAAATTATAATTAGTTTTTGAAAAGTCAACTAACTCTAATCTAAAAATTTCATCTCCAATTGGCAAACCAAATGGAGACTAATTGAAAATACAATAATGCATCAATTATGTGATGATATTAAGGGTAAGTTGGAAATTAGGGAAATAAAAAATAAGGGGAGTTTAACCTGAAACATATACCGTATCATCGCAAAATCCTAATCTGCCTTCACACAAACAAAAAATATCTATTCAACTTTAAAAAAAAAAAAAAAAATCTCACCGCAAAGAAAGCATCCATTTTCAAATATAAACATCAAACTTGTTCTACATTAAAAATAAAAAATAAAAAATAAAAAAAAAAGACAGATTTCATTTTTTCCTCCCAAACCTTTGATTGTGTCACAAAATGCTTCTTAAATTTCATTTTGTAATATTTTTTTCTTTCTAAACTATGAAACGCTTGTGAATTTTCTCCCTCAATTAAGTTTTTAACGGAATTGTACATGTGACGCTTGATAGCGTCATAAGTTTTTAACAGAATTGTACATGTGTGAGGTATTGAAGACAAAATTATGAAATTACCCTAAAAATTGTCTAGATTAGTTCTTCTTGTTGTATTTTTTTCCCAAACTACTACTATATTGCTTTCTCCTTCACCAAGACCTTAAGCTTTGCTGGTTCAACAATGGGTGCCAGTAAAAAAATTCCAACCACACACGACCCCACAAGGATGAATTCATGGTGTCGTACCTTGAAAATAGCAATCATAGAAAGGTTCGACAAAAAAATCCAAACTTTACAGAAAATGCCAAAAGATCAAGCATTCAATGTCTAAGGGGAAATTACGACAAACCATCAATGACCACCCAAAAATTACATTTGGAAGGAAAAAATTAGCACGAATCTAGAGTAGGGAAGTTATTCCCCTCAGAAAATCCTTCATCCATGGCAAATTGTCTTGCTTCTCTGAAAATCATAAGAGACTGAACTTCTTTTTCCTTTTAAGAAAGATGAAAGAAACCCTAAACTACCAATACATTAAAAAATACATATATATATATATATATATTTAAGAACCCCTCAAAACTACGAAAAGCTCTGAACTTGAAAAAAGGGGGAATTTACAAAATTCACAAAAATTTTAAGATTTAAGAGGAAAAAATATTATAAATTAAAATTCACAGGAGATTTTATAACATGGTCAAAAATTCAGAAGAAAAAATGAAATTTGTCCCAAAAAAAAAAAATCTTCACAAAAGTCCACATCTTTCCACAACCTTCTTTCCGTTTATGGTCCCACACTTTTCCCGTCTCTTATATTCACCTCCTAAACTTCTTCCCCTTCACCTAAAGTTAAAAAGTATTTAGTTCTTTTCTCTCTATTCCCATGTCTCTATCTCTCTAGAAAAGCTTGCACCATTTGTCATTAAAAAAAAAAAAAAAAAAAAAGAAGGGCATCCGTGGCTACCGAAGCAGACGTCTCCGAGCTCTCTTCCATGTTCGAGGCTAGTCAGAAATAGAGACCTCTCTCTGTTCCTGCCCTTCATCTTTGGCTTCACAAACAACCTGCAAAGAAGAGAAGAAGACTCGGCCGATCATGAAAACAATGACAACAACACATCAAACGACAGCAGCAGCAGCAACAACAACGACAACAGGGTGATTCTTATCGACCCTTTCATTGTGTTGATCGACAGGGTGTCGAGCTTGGATTACTTGCCCTATCACCAAAAAAAAAAAAAGAAGCACATTCCAATTTAGCCGCATTTACTTAAGCGATTTCCTAATACATTATCCTGATTTAAAACAATTATAATTCAAAGTCACCTGTCCACTGGCCCTGTGTACAGTCGATTTTCCAAGCCTCTAACCAACGTCGTATTGCTCGAGTGTCCTTCCTAATTGGGA
This sequence comes from Ficus religiosa, assembly GCA_024759925.1. Lineage (NCBI taxonomy): Eukaryota > Viridiplantae > Streptophyta > Magnoliopsida > Rosales > Moraceae > Ficus > Ficus religiosa. Next base: position 7,903 of record JAFMPE010139595.1, read on the forward strand.
ATGCGGAAATCAGTCCTGCAAAATCATCCACAAAATATATTATCGTACCATCATATTCCATGGTTATCAAGACTTTCCTATGTGTCGTATAGAGTCAATGTTGAACCAGGGAAATTTTCTTCCTTGCCATTTTGGTTCCATGGCGTTTCAATCCTAAACGAAAACAGCCCCCAAATTTAATTAACCCATTATTGTTTTCTTTTTTTTCCCCCCGCAATTACCAAACAGTGGATTTCAACCCTATATCCACGCCACTATTTGCGTTGAATTTTAACAATTTATTCCTCTTTCTCCTCGTTAAATTTTTCACTCAGTATCAACACCCAGAATTCATCGTTCAAATCTTAGTTTGCCATATCTGAAGTCGTCGGCTGAAAATCTTGCCGAGCACCTCTCCTGCCACTCCGTTCCGTAAACGCTATGACTCTCCGGCCACACTTTACACTCCTCTCTTTACACTCCGCTCCCCGCCGGCGGTAGCCGAAGAGTTATTTCGCTCTTTAAAAATACCCAGCAGCAAAACCCAGTTAAACCGACTCTCCCTTAAGCCCATTCGTTTAATCTTACCTTCGATTTATTCATTTTTTTTTATGTCCTTTTCTTTCCGTTGCAATTTTAGTCTCCCTCCCATTTATTGTTTGCACCAACCCTGCTAAAGGTGAAAAAAAAAAAAAAAAAAAAAAAAAAGAAACCAACTAAGAAGCCGTTTAGTTGGTATGCTTGAGTTGGAGAATTAAGATATTCTCATTGGAGTTGAGTTGAGTTGAGTTTTAAAATTATATGTTTAGTTCAAAATAAACTATTAAGATATGTTTAGAGTTAAAAAATTATAAAAACTTGAAATGTGCGTAGTAAAAAAATCAATATACATCCTTTTTTTATTATTCTCAAAATTCCATGCGATTGAAGGGAAAAATATGAATTTTTAAAATTTGAGTTTTAAGTTATAATTAGAAATATAAATAGTGAAACTAAGTTTACTTAAAAAAACAAAAAAACAATTGAAATTGCACTAATTATTAGTGTTGGCAATAAAGAGCTCTTTCTCAAAATAATGTGGTGTTGCCCCTTTTCTTTTTCTATTTTAAACATTACGTTAATCATATTAATAGAAAAGTGAATTATTTATCTTATATTATGAAAATAAAGTGATATTTAACATCGTTTTCTAGCATTGCTGTTTTCTTTTAGTATCTGATACCTAATTTTGCATTTGGTTATCAAAATTTTCTTTTTCCAAGTGTGCATGGATCACGTGCTTGCCGTTAGTTTATATATAAAACGCACCAACTGGTGAAGCCTAGCATTAGTACAGTAGAAAAACACAAACGACTGATGATGGTGAAGCAGAGCCACGAAGAAGATCATGTGTACGACAGAGCCAAACAGCTGGAGCAATTTGACGACACAAAGACCGGAGTCAAAGGCCTCGTTGACTCCGGCATCACCTCCATCCCCCGCATCTTCCACCATCGGGCAACCACTTTATCGGACCTCAAACCCGACCCTAAAGCCCGGAAAGTGTCCCCTCCGATCATCGACCTCTCTGGCTCCGATTCCGATCGGCCCGCCGCTATCGTCGACCAAGTGAGCCGCGCCGCCCTTGAAAACGACTTCTTCCAGGTCGTTAACCACGGCATCCCGCGGGCGGTTCTGAACTGCGCGGTCGCTGCCGTGAAGGGATTTCACGAGCAGCCGGCGGAGGCCAAGGCGAGGCTCTACGGCGGGCCGGGAACTAAGCGACGCCGTTCCTTACAGGAGCGGCAGTTCCACTCAGCCATCAGTGGCTCCGCTCTGAACGGCGGTATAAAAATGTTAATCAATAACATTTAATATAACTCGTTTTTTATATGTTTGTACTCATATCTTATTATTGCGCGTATATATATTCAGATTATGTCTGACGATGAATATCAGAGTGTAGAGCTCAGAGTGCTGGCTAATCCGTGCTAAGAACGAGTGACAATATGGGCCTTTACCAGAGCTGATATTTTCAGGGAAACCAGCTGCGCTTCAACATTTTACATTCTCTGACTATATTAAGGTATTCTCATCTAAGGAGTTGAGATGCAAATCCTTGAAAAATTACTATATTAAGGACATAATGAAAGTTGCTCGGCAGAAGACAAAAAAGACAAAAAAAAAAAAAAAAAAAAAAAAAAAAAAAAAAAAAGAAGAAGAAGTCATTATTACCAAATAAATTAATATGTATAGATTGTATAATACTTCATATTATCATGTATTTGTACGTCTACACGCCACTTGGGACTAGCTCAACTGGTTGGGCGCGTGAGTGTGTAATTGAGGGTTGAATCCTAAATTTTTCATTTCTTAATATAGTAGTAAAATTCAAAAAAAAAAAAAAAGTATTTGTATGTCTACATTTGTTATGTTTGAGTGTTCATGTTCTTTATACGTTTGTAGAGATGTATGCATGGGTCATGAAAATTCCAAAGTGAATTCTCATGTTTTTTTTTTTTTTTTTCATCAGTATGGGGCTCATGACTTCTATTTATTACAGAGAAATAAAAAAAACTTTCGATTTCAAACATGTGAGCTCTTATATACTGAAATCTCTAACTTTCCTCCAGCCCGTTAAGCTAGCTTTAGGGAGGAGAAAGTGAATCCTCATAATTAAAACAATATGTGCATAGACATTATTTAAATGTATACGCGTATAGATATGATGATCGGGCAACTAAGAAAGCTTTAACAAAAACTTTGATGATTAATAAATTCTAGGGATATAAGACATGAAGAAAGTAAGTTTCATATCTTCTCTACTTTAATCTATTAAAAAAATTTGTTAAAATTCCTCTCTTTTTTCTTACGTTAGATTTGGGACTGTCTAAATTACCAACACATATAAGAGATTTTCTTATTCATCAAAATATGTATATATATATATATATAGGCATAAGCTCCGGTCCGACATCGGATGCAAAACAGTACTAATGTGGAAAATAGGGATGATAGAGACATCTGAATGACGACGCACATGTAGAAAGCATGAAGAATAGTGAACATGACAGCCAAGCACGGATTTGAGGGGGGTTAGTAGGGGCACGTGCTCCGCCTCAATTTTTTTAATTCAAAAAAGATCCCTATATTTCTCTTGATATTTTTAATGTGCCCCCACTCAAGAGTGTTTTTAAAAAAAGTATACCCAAACTTATATTTGTATTATATTTTATGTTTTAATACCATAACTAAACTTATATTATCTTTTACGTTATAGTACCATAACCACATTGGATTCTTATTAATTTTTCCATTTTTTTTTATCTACAATCTTTTTGTTTTCTACATTTTTTTTTTATTTTTAAAGACATTGACTTCATAATTATTAACATCCAGAACATTGATGCGCATAATTTTTTTTATTTATTAGGAAGAGTATTCATCTAAAAAAGAAGAAAAAATATTGGTGTGAATAAAAATAAAAGTGAAATTTAATTTCAATAAAAAATTATGAAAATAATTTATAACACATTCTATGCTAAGAACTCTAATTTTTTGTTTGAGATAAAGTTCAAGAACAAATTTTGGAATGTCTCCAAAAAATAAGAGTTGTACCTAAAAATTATATTATGTTGATCAAAATTAAATAAAAATTGTTAAACACTTTATCATGTAAAGTCATTGTTTTTTAAACATAAAAAATTATTACACATAAGAGGAAAACATACAAGTCATTTTTTTAAATATAAAATTATATCCTCTTATGTGTTCTACTGAGAAAAATTCCTGAATCTGTCATTGATCACACCTGAATCTGTCATTGATCACAGCAAACGTTGAAGAAGTAAATAGCTTGCAGAGGGTGGAAATTTAAAAAATAATCTGTCATTTCAGTGCTGATGAAAAAACTGGGATGTGGGATTGTATTATGTATGTGGCAGAGTTGTAGAATAGATTTGTCAATCTGTGGAAAATGGACGTCTAAGATGTATTTTTAAAAGGCATACGAGCATTGAATGAAGAGGCAGACAAGTGTGAGACATATAGAGCCAAGCTCATAAGGACTGATCATCGTTCAACATGACAAAATTTTTTGACTTTTTTTTTTTTTTTCTTCTCTATTCTCAGTTTGGTATTTCCTTCAGTTTTCCAATTCTCCATTATCAATATATCAGATCTAACAATATCCCTCGGGCCCCAAGTCTCCGCTTCCATGATGTTTTCGACCCCTTTACTCCTCTACTACCGATCTTTTCTCTCAAGTTCCTCTACCCAAAATTAGGTTTGTTGTTTGTCTTTATTTTTGAAATATTTTCTAAATCAGAAGTTAAGTTCTTTCCTCAACATGAAAATCAACATATAGGTTTGATGATTCAAGGAGTTTATGTAACTGAAATCACGAAATAAACGGGAAAAAAAAAAGAAAAAAAAGAAAAAAAAACTCCATGGATTTAATTCGGTGAAAGTCAATTTCATTTCCATCAATATTAACAGAATAAAGGCGTAAGCACCTTGGGAGAGCGATCGTGCCTCTTCAACAGGACGTCGATGCATAGACAAAGGCTTTTAACGGAGAAGATGTTACCTCTATTTTTTACCCAAAGTTTCCCCCAAAAAAAAAATTTTTTTTGAGACTAATGAAGGTCTGTCAGAGACTCAAAGCAAGAAAAGAAGGAAAATTACATGTGGGCCCTGTGGTTTTTATAGTAAATTCAATAGCAGCATTTGTAATCTGCCTTTCCCCTACACACCAACCACAGCCAGAAGAATTTTAGCATGCCCTTTAGTCTTCCCCTCAAATCGTGGTCATTCATCTCTAATCCAACGGTCCAGTTGATTTTCCGGATTCATCCGCCCACCGTACCACCCAAGACCATTCTTATATATACATATATATGAGACTTTCTCTAACCGTTTGAGCAATTCTGAGCTAGCAGGTCTTCTCTACTCTTGCCTTCAAACATCTTTCAAAGGCATGGAACCTTTCTACAAGAGGAGTTAGATGACAACAATAATGACGGTCTTTGCAATGGCACAAAGTGTCGACAAAAAGTTAATAATAAATCAATCGAACACTAGTCAAGAATATAAAATTAAATAATTGGAGGAAATAATAAAGTAGGGAGAGAATTGTATACGTAATTTTTATAGAGGTTCGACAAAAAATTTGAGTTCTTTGTTATCGAGCCATCCAAGATTGGGTGCTCTGTTGTATCAATCGTCTTTCGATGCAATCCCTTCTCATCCAAACTAGTGTCATCTCATCTCCACTCAAGGTATACCGAACCTTTTATTATTGTTGATGTTAGCTTAAGATGCCGACAATCCTTTTCTAATCAAATTAACAAAAAGGATTGGCAACCTATCATGAAGTTGAGTTGATAATTTGGATGTTTGATTGTAGGGTTCAAACCCTACAATTACTGTAATAGTCATCAGTTCTTAGAAAGAAAGGGTAAGTTGTGTAGTCTCACATCATTTAGGAATTGATATATGTGATGGTTCATAAGTAAAGAGACCATATCTTAATAGTATGAGGCCTTTTGATATGAGCCTATGAGAAAAACCGTGCATGCACGAGGACCAAAACGAACAATCATATCAAAGGGAGTTATGAGTCATTATAATTATAATCCAAATTTTTACCTTTTTCCTTCAACTTCACTATTCATATAGTTTTGTAACTCAAATTTTAGAAGTCTATAATTTTACATAGACAAGTCTAGATAAAATTATTATTTTATTAATATTTTTTATAAATTGCATAAAATTTCAAGACGAACAAAACAAACTTCATATTGATTATTTTTTTTTGAACACATTTTAAGTTTTTACAGTTTTTAACTCCAACAATTTAAACGCCTTAACAAAATGCACAATCAATTTAAATCCAAATTCTACAATTCAAACTTTAACAACAAACGCATTTTAAATTTGGGACCACTCAAACTCTTCTTTTAGAATGAGTTTGACACAAGTTTGCTAGCTAAGAGGATGCAGGGTCATATTAGAGTTAAGGGATGTTTGGCATTAGGATTCAAACCCTACAATTATAATTTAATTTTTGTTTTTTTTTTCTTTCAGTTTCACTATTCACATAATTTTATAACTCAAAATTTAAAAACCCATAGCTTTGTATAGATAAGTCAAAATGAGATGATTATATATATATATAATGCATAAAACTTCGATGTGAACGAAATAAGCTCTATATTGATATTTTTTCTGCACATATTTCAAATTTTTACAGTTTTTAACTCCAGCAATTCAAACGCCTCAATAAAACGCACAATCAATGTAAATCTAAATTCTACAATCTAAATTTTAATATCAAACGCATGTTAAATTTGGGACCACTCAAACTGTTCTTCTATAATGAGTTTTGACACAAGTTTGCTACCTAAGAGAATGCGGGGTCATATTAGAGTTAAGGGATGTTTGGCATTAGGGTTCAAACCCTTCAATTATAATTTAATTTTTGTATTTTTTTTCTCAACTTTACTTTAAAAACTCATAATTTTGGATAGACAAGTTCAAATAAGATGATTTTTTTAAATAAATTGTATAGAATTTCGATACAAACAAAACAAGTTTTATATTGATATTTTTTTCCACACACATTTTAAATTTTTACATTTTTTATCACTAATAATTCAAATATCTCGTTAAATATACAACCAATACAAATTTAAATTTTGCTATCCAAATACCAAACGAATGCTTAGTAGTGTTCGTAGCACCGCCCAAAATAAAATAATGTTGAGCTTTACCCCCACGACTCTTGCGCCGGTGGCTACTACTACAACCTTCCCCAGCGGTTTTTCCTATATCACAAAAGTCAGACAATCAGAAGTCAGAACCACTCCCATCCCATTCCCTCAAAACGACACCTCCAGCTTCAGCTTCAGCGGCAGCGGCAGCCATGGCAGACTACGACGACAGACTGAAGGACCTCAAGCAATTCGACGACTCCAAGACCGGCGTGAAAGGCCTCCTCGACTCCGGCCTCACCTCCCTCCCCCGCTTCTTCATCCACCCTCCCGAAACTCTCTGCGACCTCAAACCCTCCCCCTCCGCCCGCCACGTCTCCATCCCTATCGTCGACCTCTCCGCCACAGAAGACCATCGCGGCGCCGCCGTCGTCGACGAGGTGAGCCGTGCCGCCAGGGAGTTCGGCTTCTTCCAGGTCGTCAACCACGGGATCCCGCGGGAGGTTCTCGACCGCACGATCTGCTCCGTCAAGGCCTTCCACGAGCTCCCGCCGGAGATCCGATCGCGGTTCTACCGGAGGGAGATGGGAACTGGCGTGTCGTACCTCTCCAATGTCGACCTGTTCCGATCCAAGGCCGCCAGCTGGCGCGACACGCTGCAGGTGGGGCTGGGCCCCACCCCGCCGGCGCCGGGGCAACTGCCGGAGGTCTGTGCCGGCGCGGTGGCCGAGTGGGACCGGGAGGTTGTGAGGCTGGGAGGAGTGTTGCTGGATTTGGTTGGGGAAGGGCTGGGATTGCCTGCGGGCCGGTTTAGGGAGATGACGTGTTTGGAAGGGAGGACGTTTGTGGGCCACTATTATCCTGATTGCCCCGAGCCTGATCGGACGGTTGGGCTTGCGACTCATGCTGATCCGGGGGTTTTAACGGTGCTGTTGCAGGACCACGTAGGTGGGTTACAGGTCAAGTACGGTGAGGTTTGGGTTGATGTTGAGCCTGTCCCTGGGGCTCTGGTGATCAACATTGGGGATTTACTTCAGGTAAACTAATTACTATAAGCTAAACTAATCTAAGAAATTACTCCAATTAATTAAAAAATAATAATAGTTCAACTCTATCTAAGAAATTACTCCAATTAATTAAAAAATAGTTGTTAAAATCAAGAAAGTAAACTTTTTAGCAAAAAACATTTGTTTGATTTGGGAAAATTTGAGGCACTGCATCACATCAGATTAAATAAAGGATGATAATTTTATCGAATTTAGGTTTTAAAAACTATCCCGTAAGGTATTTTTTCATATCTTATCAAAATTGTTGAGAAATTAAGCCTCTGTTTAATAAGTTAGTTGGAGATGAAATTTTTAAGTTAGAGTTGGTTGACTTTTCAAAAATTAGTTATATATTTTGTTGACTTTTGAAAAAAAAAAATAAAAAATTGAGGTAAAAATTAATTTGAGTTAAACTTGAATACCGACCAAATCTAGAGTTTATGACTATGACAAGGAATTTGGTAACAAATTAATGTACTACTATTAGTCTATTGATGATTTAAATGTCTACCGAAATTCTCCTACTTCATTGACCTACAAATACAAATAAATATACATACATTTTTCTTTTTTGCGATGATGAAAATGCGAAATCTTGATGGATTTTGAAACACTTTCCGTTTTGGGTTATTCAGATTATGTCGAATGATGAGTACAAAAGCGTGGAGCACAGGGTGTCGGCCAATACAGGCTCGGAACCGCGAGTTTCTATTGCGGTTTTCTTTAACCCGAGTGATAGAGAGAGCATGTTTGGTCCACTGCCAGAGCTGATATCGCCGGAGAAACCGGCAGTCTACCGGGAGTTTAAGTACCTGGAGTTCATGCAGAAGTTCTTCGCCAGGGAGTTGGATGGCAAGTCTTTGAAAAATTACTTTAGGCTGTGAATACTGAATACCATGTATGGATTGATAACTGTTTGTGTGGTTTAATACTTTTGACAAATGAAAATTCAATTGGACTATTGAAGTTGTGTGAAATTCAAAGATGGCAAAACATTCAACCGTATATAATTTCAGGATTTTTACCCTCTTACAATGTCATATTAAAAACGATCAACAGGGCCAAAATCTGAACCATAAAATAAGTGGGGCCAAAATCCTAAGCATGTACACTAAAAGAGTTATTCCCACAATTTTCCTTTTTTTTTTTTTTTTTTTCACTTTCCGGGTCCGAACCATTCTGCCATCTCATCGTCATCAGAAGATTTTGAGAACTCTAATCTTCTATGAAAATTTGCAGAACTGAGTTCATCGTTTCTTTTGGCCTCAAAGTTACCTTTACTCCACTCTATCATCTCCAACTTCCATCTGTCTCTATTTTCTGCATTCCGAGACAAATCGCTCAACCCTCCGATGATGGGAAAATCTGCAAAATCGGAGGCCTCATTCCTTGAGTTTGGATAACCATGTTCTTCAATCTCTTCTTCCGCGGATCTCCACATAGTTGCACCGTTGTTTCCGTTTTGTCCTTGTCCCCATGAAGACGTTTGAATGTTGGCAGAACTATGGTCACCTTGAAAAGAACTGAACCTACTACTTTCCCGGTAGCCTCCATTTTCAAGTCGACTTTCGGAAGAAGTTGATGCCTTTGGCCTTCTGTGGTCACATTTTAGGCAGACCATGTTTCTCCTAAAATTTATGTAGTTGCACCTGAACACATTATATGCCAATTGTTTACAAAATATGTTTGAAACATAAACCGTTTGGAAGTGTTAAAATGCCATAAAAATTTGACGTGAAAGGTCATTAAATAATTCATAACTCACGATGGACATTCCCATTCCCCTGGATTAAGATGCCGCTTTGGAGGATTCTCTTTGCATTGCAAGCATTTCGTGTTCCTCGCGAAATTCAAGAAATTGCATCTGTAGAATTATAAAATCGAGCAATAAGAAACAGAACAACAAGAAGGGTAAAGGTCTAAAGATATCAGCAGCCATTACTTGTCACATTTCCAGTCCCCTTTCTTCAACGGAAGATGATCCTGATCCTCCCTAAGTTGTTTCAGTCTTTCTTGGTACAAGCCATCACAACGCAAGCACTTAAGATTTTTGGCGAAGTTTAGAAAACTGCATCTGCAAAAATGAAAGATCAAGAAGGCGAACTAGTGCAAGAAAAAAAAAACCGACTTGAAAATTTTTTATTAGAAACAAGATGAGCTAAAAAATAATTACTTGGGACAGATCCAGTCGCCTTGCTTCATTGGAACATTTACGTGACTTTTTCCTTGTGAACTTGACTGGTCCTTCACTGGTATAACCTTTTTCCATGATGTTGACTTTAGGAGATCAGTATCCATGATCCGTGTGCTATATTCTACCATCTCCTTTAGCAGGCTTCTGACTGATTCTTTTACCATTTTGTTGAGACACGGCTTGTTTTCCACTGTGCCAGCAATGGGATCAAGCCCATATGTTAACAGGAAGCGCATAACATCCACAGTCCGCCCACCTTCGTCTTCACGTGCCTTTACATATGCCCTTTCACAGTCACCCCGCAAATTGCAGGAGCTGCAAGTCTACTACAATGATGTTCATATTAGATGATGAATATCTACAAGCTTCTCTCACATAAGGATTATTTGGAAAACTTCCATAGGTAATATAACAAAAAGGCATACACGAGAAAAATGAGAACATACATCTCCTTCGTTGATGCCAACATGAGCCCTTAGACGCTTCCCCGAGTTGATAACTTTCCTATCGAGACTTGGGCATCCACATACTGCAATGACCTGGATGTCTTTCCTTGATAAGAACCTGAAGACATGACATCTAATATAACAACTTTCTATTGAGAAGAATCATCAAATAAAGGCTGTGTTCATGGTAACCCCAAGGAGTCACTAGTTTTCCACTATCTCTCATTTTCCATCTCTGTGCAATCCTACGGTTCATAGCCTATCTTACCACAAGAAATAGATTGTAGTTCTGATTCAACAAATCCTCCAGTTTTTCCTAACTTAACTAATCGCTGGATCAAACGATCAAGGAGAGTATGCAAAAGGCGAGCTTGAGCTTATAGCCTCAAATGTGGTCTGAGTGACTAAAAGAGAAATTTGTTCCTCACCATAGTTGCCACTATAGCAAGTGTTAGGGCTTTAAAGCTCATTACTAAAGTTACTGAATTCCCTGACAAGTTTACAGCCTGAAGCACGTAAAACACTGAATTTTAAGGTCCACCAGTAAATTTTAGAATTAGTGTTTTAAAAGTAGACTGAATTGATCTCGCCTTTTTCTAAGCAAGAAAAACTTTAAAAAAAAAAAAAAAAAAAATCAATACTTTTCTCCGATAAACAAGTAGCAACAGTACAGCAACAAAACTGACATTTATTTATAAAATAAAACGAAATTGAATGTTGTATTTCATTCAAGACCAACATCAAACAGTTAGCGTGCAAAGCGAAAGACAATAATCAACTGATCTTAATTACACATTCAAACGAAAAATCAATCAAACATCATTACCTTATAAGATCATACCGATCCCTGGCAAAATTAAGGCACGCAGTCCTTATCAATTTCGATTCCTTGCGACCCAAGTCGCCATTCCGAAATGGGTTTCCGCCTGCTTCAAAGTAGCCTGTCTTCAACAAGGACTCCATCAAGTCCACCCACTCCGGCCACGGGTGCGAAATCTGGACAGAACGATCTTCGACCGACTCCGGTTCCGATTCCGATCCCAATTGGACAACTCCATTCTCCGGTTTCGGAGAGTGAAGCTCTTTAACTTCGCCGAGTACGAAATCGAGCTTCGGATTGGGATCCGGGTTGTCGCTGAGGTCGTGGAATCGCGAAATGGGTGAGAGGAATTTGGAGTTCTTGAAGTGGTTTCGGAGAGTGGAAGAGAGATATCCATTGTTGGTTTGGAAAAGCTTATGCATTTCGCAAGGTTTGTTGTTGGCGGAAAATTTTATAAGAGGCTTATCCGGGTACACTGGAACAAATGAGCGAGGAGGCGTCCTTTACATAATAATAAAGGAAAAATAACTAAAAATAAATTCAATCTGTGTTTAATCCAAATAATGTAATTTTAATGCATGACACAAAGTAGAGTTTGAATTCCTTTATTTCTAATTTAAAAATAAAAAAAATATAATATTGTCACTGTTTATTATATTATCATGAGAAAAATAACAGTTGAGAATATTAATTAAGTCGTAGGTTTCATTTTTTTCCTCATTTCAAACTTTATTATATTATTATTAGGTTTCATTTTTTTCTTTCTCTATTGTGATGAAATGAGAATTTATTTTATTTTATTTTTTTGGTTTTGAAATGGCGTTTGGATGTGCAAGTAAGGTATAATTATGAAAAGATAATAATTTCTAAAATGGTATTTGGATAGATGTTGCAAACAGTTATTTGAAAAAAAATGATTTTATAATAAAAATAATAAAATCTAGCATATTTTAATAAAGTCTATATATGAATTTGTTCATTTCTTCATTATCGACACATTGAAAAAAGGATCATTTTAATGGGAGATGAAATGAAAAAAAAAAAAAAAAAAAGTGTTAGGACATTTTAAAACTTTAATAGAAGAGAGAAATTTTTAAATATGAAAATGTTACTATGCAAAAAAGAGATTCTCATTTTTGTTTTGAATATTCTAAACGAAAATGATGCTTTATCTTGAAATGTAATGCCAAAGGTCTATTCTAAAATAAAAGGAAATAATTTAATTCTACGGAGCAAACACCCCCAAAAGTACGGTGAGAAAAAAAAAAACAAAAAAAACAAAAAAAACAAAAAAAAAAAAACAAATACTCTAGTGGGAATCAGAAAACAAAAAATAGTTTAAGCTGATTTTGAGATTAAAAAAAAATTATTTTAAAGATGATACGAAAGGATATTTAAAAGGGACGCAGTTGAGGAAGATTATTTAACTATGGACAACTGTCAATAAGACAAATTAAAATATATAATATTTAATGAAAACAAATACTGTCATCTCCAAAAAAATTTGTTAACCTGTACTCTTGCGGAAAATATAATTCTTCTTTAAAATAAGTACTTGCTTTTTTTTTTTTTTTTAATTTGGAAGAGAAAAATCTTCCAAGACTCCCCACAACATGTGGTCAATCATAAATACAAAATATATGTTGTAGATGTGATGAAATAATTTCTATATATATATATATACACACACACCAGAGGGTAGGGATTCTGAATCTATAACTTGTGATTCTGAATCTATAAGTTATGTTTGCATCCAGGATGATAAATTCATAATTATTCCTGATTTTGATGCATTCATCAATTGTTCGCTGATTATTAGTTTATTTGGCAGATGCAGGCTAAAAAACCCAACTCTTTTATTGTTTCTCAAAATCAATTTAATGAAGGCTAAAATATCCAACTTGTTTGTTTTTCAAAATCAATTTGGCTTGTAACGAGGAAAAACAAAACTAACGTGAAGAAAACTTGTCTAGTTGTTGTATTTTGAAAACCAAAAAAGCATGATTTTGGAATTACTCCTCAAATCCTTTGTAGAAAAAGCAAAACTACTGAACATCATTCTTTTCTTTGGTCTCAAAAGAGCTCCAATGGCGGCCGAGGTGCAGCCTAAAGGATGCGTGTAGTGGAGGGTTGGGGTTGAGCCGTTGACGGATGCATAGAGGAGGCGTGCGGCGGGTCATGAAGCTTAGGGACATAGTGGAGCATCATGGGGTCAAGTGGAGGAGGCAATAGTGGAGGAGTTGGGGTTGATGGCCTTCACACAAAGGAGGCGTGCGATGGTACTTCACTAATGCTAGCAAACGGTGGAGGAGGCATGTGGTGATGACACTCAATGTTGATGGAATTTCTGCTAAAACCCTAGCTAGTGATGACTAGTAAAAACTATGGATTACACGACAGTTATTTACCGTCGTGTAAAGTTTACACAACGGTTAGACAACCGTCGTGTAATCCAGTGTCGTAGAAGATATCACGACGGTTCCATAACCGTCGTGATATCTCAATATTACACGACGGTTCACACCGTCGTCGAATCAAGAAACCGATGATTTTCTTTCAAAACCGTCGTGTAATCACTATATTACACGACAGTTTTGCAAAACCGTCGTGTAAGTGGGCTTGAGTTAAAAAAAAATTTGGCTTTTTTTTGGCGATGGCACACATTACACGACGGTTTCGGAGCAAAACCGTTGTGTAATGTATGCCATCACCAAAAAAAAGCCAATTTTTTTTAATTCATGCCTAATTACACGACGGTTTTGAGCAAAACCGTTGTGTAATGGTACACATTACACTAGAATCAAATTTCATATGATTATCCAAAACAAAAATTCATTTTGGCATTTCATCAAGCATGTGGTGGGCGGATAAAAACCATATTAAAAAATGTGTGTAAAGTGCCAAAACCGTGCACAAAACATTCATCTC
>JAFMPE010139694.1:3482-14333 GCA_024759925.1 Ficus religiosa
TAACTGATAATATTATGACGCATATTTAATCTCTGAACTTAAGGACTTGATTGTTTAATAGTTTATTTTAAACTAAATTGTACTTTTTTCATCATGATTTTTATCTTTTTTTCTTTTATCTTTTCTGAAAAAGTTTATTGTTTTTTCTAAAAAATTACTATTGAAACTTAAAAATCTTAAACTAAACTCATTCATCAAACAAACCCTATATCTCATATTGTCTCTAACGACTGGTTCAAGAGCAATGTGCAGAGAGTGCTGCCGAGCCATGGGCCGAGAGTTTCTACAGCTTTCTTCTTCTCGGGATGGCTTTGCTCCTCCGCCTGCAAGACTCCACGACCCAATGAAGGAGTTGACTTCTGAAGAAAGTCCTCCGAACTACAAAGATTTCCTTGTTAGTTTCCTTATAGCTTCTTATTCGATGCGACAGCGCTCCGACGATTCATGTCGGAGGATAGGGAGGGACAGGAGTGAGCTTAAACCTCTTTCTAGGCTCCTTCATCTGGGACTAAACTACATGTCGTTTCTTGTTTAAATTTTTGTTTATTCCTTCAAATAAGAAAACGACGATCTTGTTAAAGTTTGCTATCTACCTGTAAAAAAGAAGCGACGAATGATGAGATTTTCCTTCTTTCTTTCTTTCTTTTCTCTCTCTTTTTTTTTTCCTTCTTCTTTATGGGTTTATATTAAAGTTATTTTTAATAATATCTCAAAGTTTCGATTTTTCTTTTAAATAGTCTATTATGTAGCACTGATAAATTTGATGATTAATTATTACTGATTAATATTAATCAATAATATATGATCAATCCACGCACACCATTGATATATCTCAATATAAAACAATAAAAAACGAGAGGGAAAAAAAAAAAAAAAAAGAGAGGACATTTACCTAAAAACAAGATGTTCAACTGTTTATTTTAGAAGAAAAATAACCAAACGCTCCGTATATTTAGTCTTAATATCACTTTTGACCCTACAAATGGCCAAAACACCTTTGTGTCTACAAAATCAGTCACAAAATATTCCTGAAGCAATTAAACTTAAAATAATAATAATAATAAATCAAGATTATCTTTACCAATTTATCTTAAATGTTATTTTAACAAAAGTTAAATATCATCTTAACTAAAGAATTAAAGGGATTTAAAGGTATACAACCATTTTTTAAGATCTTTATTTAATTATTAATTTTTTTGGAATGACCGAAATTTATAAAAATTATTTAACAGACAATGTTTTTTAAAATGGTTAGTCAGTTTTCTTAAATGGTCAATTAGTCTCCTTTGATTATCAGGTGTGAACCTAAGTTTTTCATATCAGTTTTTGTCTTTTTCTGAAAAGTCAACAAAAATAATAACTAGTTTTTGAGAAGTTAACCAACTTCAACTTAAAAATTTTATCTCAAGCATTTGTTACAAATGTACCATTAGTGATTAACTAAAAAACATTGTTAATTTGATAAATCAATGATTGACCATAGTCAATCATTAATTGGCTATAACGTTAATCACCAATTTTCAAATCAATCAGTGATCTATCAAATTTAAATAAAAAATGCAAATGGTCATTTTACCAAATAAAAAAAGTTCGGTCATCTATTAAATTTGATGATTAAAATAGGTCACACACTCTAATTTTCCAAAATTAAATATTAGTTTACATTTCTTTAAATATTACCATTGCAGGGTGAATTTTAATAAAATATTGAGCTTCTTCTTCTTCTCTCTCTCTCTCTCTCTCTCTCTCTCTCTCTCTCTCTTTTTTTTTAAATGAATGCTAAAACTAGTTGGAGGCACAAACTTTGGCGTGATGCTATGAACACTGGCGCAATGTGTCAAGACGAGGCTGCGGAAGAAAGTTCATATTGTTGCCGTGTTGGTGTCCTTGGCAAGGCCTATCTTGTGATATCGTATGTTTCTCCACTTGAGTGAGCTTGATGTTTGTTTTTATCTCATTCCACAGCCAGCTAAGGTTTTGCAAATTATTATAGAAACAAAACTAGTAGGAAGAAGATTTTAGACTTCTCTTTTGATCTTTTACAAAATATTGAGTCATAACGTACATAAGAATATGATTACATAACGTGCAGAATTTGAATCCCCCAACCTCAAGTTCAAAAAAAAAAAAAAAAAGTTATACATTATAATTAATTAAGGGTTAATGAATGCCCTCATTCAAAACTAAATTAGATGGCCATTAAATCTTAGATAATTCTCTCATTGGAATAGTTGTTTAGAAGCCAAAAATAAAAAAAATAAAAAGTCAAGTCAATTAGAAATTGATGTACAGTAGTTCAGAGGATGTAACATGTACATTTTAAAATTCAAGGGGGCATATGTTGACACTAATTATATAGTTACGGGGGAATTCGTAAAGTATTTTATTTAAGAAATATAGAAAAATATAACAATACAATGTTTTAAAGAAGATATTTTCCCATGTATCCCTTAAATAACTTATAATGTCCAAGTGAATACTAAAAAAATTGTTGAATTAAATAACTTAAAAAAAGAAAAAAAGAAAATCGCTTTAAAGAAAGACTAAAGAGAAGAGCAGTCTTGGATGGGAACTAGTGGTAGTATGCCTCCATATGTTTCCGGGAGTTGGCTCTCATCAATTTCATTTAGCAGTGTGGACTTGAGCTTTTTGTTCTCCACAAACGTTATCTGTCAAATATTTCAATTGTAACAACAGGAAAGTTAGATCCTTATTGGTAATCTTATGATTTGTCCAAAAGACAACGTTTCTAAAGGAAGAAAGTGGTCTTTCTGTTATCTGGTTACCTTCTTTTTGGTATTGCTGTCTATGAATGGGTAGACCATCTTCCAAGCAGTCATGAATATGTAAGGCGAATGGACTATAAATAACTTGCCAAGCCTTTCTGGATAGCAATCCTGTCCCAACATCATGATTAAATTAATTCCAATTCCAGATATAAGCTCACCTCTTTACTAGCTAGTACGTTTACTTATTACTTACCACCACTCTGGTTAATTCCAAACTCTGTTCTAGACTTCTAGTTGCCTGCTACCAAGTTTAGCATAATGCAGATACAACTGAAGTGAACTAATTATTGAATGAAACAAACCTGCAGAATTGATAAAGCCGCTAGGTATCCACGAATGTCGCTATTAGCATATCCCCATCCTTGAAGATCTGCAATGGATGTGAACTTTTCCTTGCCTCTTGGCATTCTGGAACAACCGTTACAAACAAACTGTTATTGGGGAATGTTTCATCAAATATGAGAATGAAAGTGAAAAAGCATTTGCAAGACTGCAAACAAATTCATGCAAAAGAAACTGTTGAGGAGAATCCCAAAAAAAGATCTCATCTGCTCAAAGCCCCTCAATTCAAATGACCAACTCAAAGTCTAAAGGGTGAGCATTGGTTGGCATCCAATGGGGTTTGCCACAACGAATCCAATTAAACACTATATTGGATTTCAAAATGTTACATTCAATCTGATCCATGTACAAGGTCCAATCTAATCCAATTCAGTTTGACTTGATCGGATCGGATGGTTATCCAAGTAGATTGAATTATTTGCTTACCCCTGTAGGCCCTAACAAAACTAAAGGAAGAAAGCTCCAAGACAATCTGGCTGGAAGATTTGCCGATTTGACATTCAACATAATTAAAAGATGAGCTTATAATCTAACATTCTACATTACCACCCCCACCCTTTATCTACACATTCTTCTCCCCCTCAAATCTCTAACAATATACTTATATATATATACACTTTAATTTTAAAAGATGAGCTAACAAACAGTAATATGGGATTCAATGGTAAGATTGAGTAGTTAAGTTACCTGGCACAAATTGTTTGAAGACAGA
Source organism: Ficus religiosa (assembly GCA_024759925.1). NCBI lineage: Eukaryota > Viridiplantae > Streptophyta > Magnoliopsida > Rosales > Moraceae > Ficus > Ficus religiosa. The sequence goes on from JAFMPE010139694.1 coordinate 7,326, forward strand.
AAACAACATAACCTGCCAAAAAAGCAAGTACAAAAACTAGAATTTTACTCAATGCAGACATAATCTCAACAATGTGAATTGTGAAAGAAAAGAAAAAAAAGAGGGTAAGTTAAAAGGTAAGGTACGTTTGAAGTCGTCGACTTTGCCTTGTTTGTGACGAGCACCGAACACGACAACAATGGGACGGCCACGCTTGTCGAAGCCTTGCATAAACAACTTGTTGTGGGAGATTTGTTCTGGGATTTCTGCGGCGGAGATGGAGCCGGTCGGCACAAACGACCTCTTCCAGCTCCTGTACTTGAGGAACATGTTTGCCGCCTTCTCTATGTCCATGTCCCTCGCCCTCAGAAACCTCCTCAGCTCGTAATCATCCACTTCCTGTCGTTTCATGTTTGTTTTGTTTATTATCAAAAGACATATATAAACCCCCCCCCCCCCCCCCCTTTCCAAAAAAAAAAAAAAACAAAAAAAAACAAAAAACAAAAAGATATGGAATTCGGAGGAGAAAGTCAAATGAGAAGAAACCTGGGATGATGAAGAAGGGTCTTCTCTTTGGACGAGAGCCCTCATGATGGAGACTTTACTTCTCTCCATTTCATCGAATTCCGAGTCGCCGATGATGCTTGTGTTGTTTTCCTCGTTTATCTCCATCATGTCTCTACCACTGCTGTCTCTGTCCTTTTTGTTGTTGTTGATGTCGTTTTGGTCCATGTTTCTGCCTCCGAATTCCGATATTGCTTTTGCTCTTCCGTGTTTTTTTTTTTTTAATTTAAATTTAATTTAATTATTAGAATTTTGTTAATAATATCAGAATCAGAAGAAAAAGAAGAAGAAGAAGAAGAACACGAAGGAAGGACAAGGAAGACAGTTGAGCTGAATTAAATTGAGCTGAGCTGGCTGTGCTTGTGTGCACCTACTTCAACGTTCAACCCCCGCCCGAATTTGGCATATTCCCATTTTATATTTTTTTAGGGAATATTATTTTAATTTTTAATGCGTTAGGGTTGAAATTTCAAAGGCTTATTTATTATTATTAATGCCAGAAACTGTGCGTTATTATGGTCCTCGTGGAGAAGAAAATTGGAGAAGTTGTGGACATCATTTTTGACTAGTCCTAGTCCTTTTCCATATATATATATATATATATATATCTGTGTGCGTGGTAATACAAAATTAAAAAAAAAAAAAAAATCATGCAGTTGTGTGTTGCCATCCTTAGTCCTTAACGTTGTCTGATTTGATTTAATGGTTATCAATTGAACGAATCTATATAAAAATTCTTAATGTGTTTTAAAGCATTTTATTTTCTTCTAATTATTTTCTCTTGATGATATTGAATTAGGTCGCCAACTAATTCTCAACAAACCCCGTTAAAATCAAAACGAAAGGGAAACAAAACTAGTTATGATTTACATGAGTCTTCCATTATTTTTCTTTAAGAAAACTAGTTTACCATACCTATAAGCAACATGTCGTGAAAGAAAAACAGTACAAGTGAGGCGAATGTCGTTCAGTTATACCAGTACTATTTGTCGTTTAATTCTAAACGAATGAGAAGTCGTTTACAATATAAGTAAACGACATGTCCATTCTCACAACTAAACGCCATGTCGTTCAATTTACTTAAACGGCATCAAATCATTAAACGAAAAACAAAACATGTCGTCCATTATGGTAGCGGTTTTGAATTTTTTTAATACAAAAATTGTATGTCGTTTCTTTTGAAACGAAAACGACAGAAATAAGCAACTTTGTTGACGAGCTTTGTGAGATTGACTCGGCATCAAACTGGCAAAGCAAACGAAGCTTTCAGTTTGTTTGCTGCAAATTACCTTTCAAAACATGTTTTTTTATTTGAAAAAAGAAAAAAGAAATGGAAGAGAGAGAGAGAGAGAGAGAGACAAAGACCGAATCTTCCCCGTTTCTTAAAGCAATTTCCGACTACGCTATATGCCTTTTGTCCATGCCAACCTCAAATGAAAAGCTCCATTTTGTTATTCCATTCCATTCATATTTCCCATAGTATGTATATGTTAAAAACAAACAAAATATTAAACAAATAAAAAACCTTCACTCTAAGAAAACTTCTCAACTACTACCCTCACGACGTCCCAACCATCTTATCATTCTTCACTTGTTTATATATATTTTTTGTACATGTGTATGTTTATATATTATACTCTTACACCCTCTCAGCCACCGCATTCCTCAACACCCATTTCTTTGGTTTTTTATTCCCAATCAAAAATGAGTTGGAATATTTGCATGTGGGTTTTGCTTCTTCTTTTAGTTTCTGGTTTTTCTCTCAGGATTCATGCTGATCAGAATTTCCGTACGGAGAGGATTTCGGGTATGTAATTGTGTTTATATATATAAATTGTTTTTAATTCTACCATTTTTATCTAATATGCAGCAGCTAGAAATAATTGTAGGCAGTTTTGCGTCTCTTGTATATTACAGTATAGATGGTTGTGCGTGGCCTTTTTCTGCTAATATTTATCAGCAACATATCAAATATATATATATATATATATTTTTTGCACCATTATTTTGAGAAACTTTTTATTTGTAAATTGTAAGCGATGGGGATCCGAGTGGATGGTTTTGAAATTACTCAGAATGAAAGTTTGGACATTGCATTTCATTTGAATGCAAGGGGAGGAGGATTTTGTAAATTTTCCCTTGTTCGTTTCACTTACAAATGATACTGAGGAGATATAAAACTAAAAATGGAAGATATTTGATGATGATAAATTGAGAACAGGAAGTGCTGGAGATGTATTGGAAGATAATCCGGTAGGAAGGTTGAAAGTATATGTGTATGAACTGCCAAGCAAGTACAACAAGAAGATCCTTCAGAAGGACCCCAGATGCCTCAACCATATGTTCGCGGCCGAGATCTTCATGCACAGATTCCTCCTCTCCAGCCCTGTTAGGACTCTGAATCCCGACGAAGCTGACTGGTTTTACACTCCTATTTATACTACTTGTGACCTCACTCCCAATGGCTTGCCTCTGCCCTTCAAGTCTCCAAGGATGATGAGAAGTGCCATTCAACTCATCTCTTCAAACTGGCCCTTCTGGAATAGGACTGAGGGGGCTGATCACTTCTTTGTTGTTCCCCATGATTTTGGAGCCTGCTTTCATTATCAGGTAATTTGGTATTTTTTAATGCCCTTTTATATTATAGCATACCCTTGGGCAGTTTTTGGTGTTGGGGGGGGGGGGGGGGAGGGACAGACAGAGAGAGAGAGAGAGAGAGAGAGAATACTGAGCAAGGAAATCTCTCGAAATAGTGTGGAGTCTGGACCTTTCTCTTATTGTGTTTGGTATGGATTTTCTCCTCCCATCCTTCCAACTTTAGAAGGATCAAAATTCGACTGCAATCAAGGATTTTGAATCCCTCACTCAATCTATTGCATCCTCCAATCCCTCATACCAAACAACTATAAGTCTTGAAATCCATCCACTTACCCCTATCCCGTCCTTCCACTTTTCCCTCCAACCGACCAAGGCCTTGATAGTTCGTCTGTTGCAGATTTGGGAAAGTCTCTAAAATGATTGAGTGGAATGTTTTCATAATAATACTTATTACAGTATAGTTCAGTACGGAAGAAAACTCAGAAGCTGTGTTTGAACACGATGAATTCATGCCTATTAGTAGTGGTCATGATGTGCCAAATTGTCGCTACAAGCATGAAGTCTAGTGTACCCTTCAAAGCTCACTTGTTGCAGATTTGGCAAAGTATTTAAACTGGTTGATTATAATGTTTTATAATTTTTTCACTTTTCACAGTCAGGTTCAGTATTTAGTCCTTGTTATTTAGAGAACCAAATCCCGAGTATTCTCATTTTGTCATGGCTAAGAGAAACTTCATGTTCTGTGTATTGAGTAGGAAGAGAAAGCGATTGAACGGGGAATTCTTCCACTGCTCCAGCGTGCTACTTTGGTTCAGACTTTCGGACAACGGAATCATGTGTGCTTGAATGAGGGTTCTATCAACATTCCACCGTATGCACCCCCTCAAAAGATGCAAACTCACTTGATTCCCCAAGACACTCCGCGGTCTATCTTTGTCTACTTTCGTGGTTTATTTTATGATGTTAATAACGATCCTGAAGGCGGTTACTATGCAAGGTATGTTCGCAAGCAAACTTTCTTGAGTTTGTTAGTTGCTACATGTAAAAGTCATGGATTTTGTTTGGGTGTTTTTTTTCTTGTGAATATAAACAAAGCACAAATTTCATGGATTCGCTCCTAAGAATTAAGATGCGACCTCGACTAGAAAAATGCTGCCACTTTATCAAACAAACTCGCCAAGAACTCACCAATGAATGATCTAGGATAAGAAAAGTATCGAGTGTTTTGGTCTATTTGGACCCTTCACACTTGATGTTTCACCATGACTATCTTAAAAGGGAGACTAGTAGTACCTCTTTGGTTTGATTGGATACGTCGGCTACACACTACATTATTACATGAGATGGGAATGGCAAATTATTCCGTCTCTGTCATTGATTCACAACCTTGTCCCTTTTAATCTTAAGACTAGATGGGAATCAGTTTTTGTGATCATTACATGTCGTTTCTGACAACTCTCTGAATTTGGCTGACAGGGGTGCTAGAGCAGCCGTGTGGGAGAATTTTAAGAACAACCCTCTCTTTGACATTTCAACCAATCACCCGACCACGTACTACGAAGACATGCAGCGAGCCATATTCTGCTTGTGTCCTCTGGGGTGGGCTCCGTGGAGTCCTAGGCTAGTTGAGGCAGTGGTGTTCGGGTGCATCCCTGTGATCATAGCCGATGACATAGTTTTGCCCTTTGCAGACGCTATCCCATGGGAGGAAATAGGAGTGTTTGTAGCGGAGGAAGATGTGCCGAAGCTGGATGAGATCCTCACATCCATTCCACCAGAGGTGATATTGAGGAAGCAGAGGTTGCTTGCGAATCCTTTCATGAAGCGGGCCATGATGTTCCCGCAGCCTGCTCAGCCGGGAGACGCATTCCATCAGATATTGAACGGGCTGGCTCGCAAGTTGCCCCATGACAAGAGTGCCTACTTGATGCCTGGTGAGAAGGTTTTGAATTGGACAGCAGGGCCCAAGGGGGATCTGAAGCCTTGGTGAAAATGCAAAAAAGTACACGTGTAGCTACTAAGTTCCCATGTTAAACCCGATTGACAATATGTTGGCTTGTAAATCTCTTTTTCACTTTTTTTATTACCTTCGTTGAATTGAGAAGAAAAGTTGCAAGCTTTGTTTTGTAGAGGTGCTTGCTTGTACTCCATTCCTATTGTTAATATAAAAATAGTTTTAACACACACTGGATGGATATGCTTTGTCATGGGCTATAGAAGTTTGGGAAAAAAAAAAAAGATTACCATTTGATTCATTCAAACAACGGACTTTTGTTTAGTTCCATTTCCTTTTTTTTTTTTTTTTCCTTAAAAGTTTTTAGTAACACTGAAAATTAACTAGGGCACCTAAAGCTTTTGCGTCTGAGTGGTGAATTCTACCGTCAAAATTATAATTATTAATGTTTTTAACTGTGACGTATTAACAATACTTGTTAAATGCTGTAAGTAACAATATTAATTAAAGAAACATGTCTTTTTAGCAATGTCGCAAGTGATGATGATTTTGATTCTGATTTTATTGTTTTGTTTTTATCAAGAGAGAAGAGAGAGAATAGATGTGGGTGTGTGAATCAGTGAGTATCTGAGATTGTGAGGATGACATTGGCATTGGCATTGGCAGAGATGTGGCGGTGGGCGGTGGATGGCAACATTGCAAAAGAAATAAGAGTCCATTTGCTGGAAGTGCCACCCGCCGCCGCCGGGGGGGGTGGGGGGGTGGTGGGGTTGGTGTTGTGGTTGGTCTCGCAAGGGGGGCGTATTTGCAAAGCACACATACATGAAACTACTGAATTTGGCTTTTGGTATTTGACCCTTGAGCTTTCATAAGGGTCGGATTTGCTGTTAAATATATATCTACTCATAAATTTATTATTGTTAGTGACATTTATATTATATTAAAGCTAAAAGTTCATTGAAGCAAAACTCTTCTTTAATAGTAATATTAACAAAATACTTGTCATTAATTCTCGTGAGCATTTTTGGCGTGACACTCTCAATTTTGTCTAACAGCTACTACCACTAGTCTTGGGGTTTGAGTTTGGGTGTGCAGAGAAAAAAAATACACACACACATATATATATATATACACACACATGACTAATTAGAATTAGTCAAATGATCTTTAAAATCTTTAAGAGGTGATGTTTTGATCAATTTTTTTTTTTAGGATTATGCTGATCTTAAACTCTCTAAAAATATAATAATTTAATCTTTTTTATTCACATCCATTAAATATATTACAGAATGAGTTACGTGAACCGCCACGTATGAGCTCAAATAACCTTAAAAAAAAAAGATAAAAACACCGTTATTCATATCAATAACATTAAAGAAATAAAAATAAAATAAAAGAGAGAGAACTGAACTCACTCCCAGTCCCCCCTTCTTCCAGTCCCATGATCCGATGCCCGCCTTCATCGTTGCCGAGTTCCTCTCCCCCGGCGTCTTTGCCGTCGCCGAGCTCAGCCCCAGTGCCAAACATCGATCTAGGTGCCCCCTTACCCCTTGCATCTTCGCCGTCGACCTAATCCCCCTTCTCTTGGACGACGAGCCCCCATGCGACCCAAGTGACAGACCTGACCCCCCCCCCCCAACCAGACCCAGGCTCCAGATCTGGGCCGCGCCTCCCTTTCCTCCCTCTCCCTTTCCCCTTCGCCGTCGCCTTCGTTGCCCCTCCCCCCCCGCCACCCCAACCCCTTCTCTCTCGCCTCCCCTTCCTCCCTGTCCCTCTCCCTCCGCCGTCGGCCCCCCCTTCCTCCTTCTCCCTCTCCCTCCCCCCACTTCCCCTGCGTCTTCACCGCCGTCCGGCCCCCCCCCCCCCCCCCCCCCCCCCCCCCCCCCCCCCCCGCCCCGCCGCCGGTGGTGGGG
>JAFMPE010139705.1:8379-29419 GCA_024759925.1 Ficus religiosa
TCGTCAATTTCTCCTTAATCGAAGACACTTGATGGGCCTATGGAATTCTCAGGACAAAACAACCAAGGGACCAACCAGAGCCCTTTGGGCCAAGATATGGAGCCCGTGATTTTTTTTTTTTTTTTTTTTGGTGACAATGTAGGAATGACCGAAATGTAGCATGATTATAAAATATTTAAATAATAGTAAACATAAAATTTATTATCTATTGTAAATTATGTATTTATTAAAATTAAATAAATTATTTAACTAATAAATTTATATTATTTACAGTTATATTATACTAAATATTTTTAAAATCTATTGTTTTTTTATTGTTTACTATAAAAAATTCTACTTACTCCATTCTCCGTTTAAATGAAGAGCTTTATTTTATTTATTTATTTATTATTATTATTATTATTATTTTGGTGACAATGTAGGAATGACCGAAATGTAGTAAGTTTACTAAGTAGCATGATTATAAAATATTTAAATAATAGTAAACATAAAATTTATTATTTATTGTAAATTATGTATTTATTAGAAGTAAAAAATTATTTAACTAATACATTTATATTATTTACAGTTATATTATACTAAATATTTTTAAAATATATCATTTTTTTTATTGTTTACTATAAAAAATTCTACTTACTCCATTCTCCGTTTGAATGAAGAGCTTTATTTTATTTATTTATTTATTTGCTTGAAAAAATGAAGAACTTTATTAGCCCGAAGAGGATTTATAAAACAACAACAAGAACAAGAATGATGAGAGTTGTATATCGAGTAATTGCAAAGGACATAATTTAAGATAATTCATTTGTCTTCATTATAAAATGTAAAATTCAAATCTTTAGGGTGGAAAAAAAGAGCTTTGTATACATTTATTACTTCTCGCTAGTCCTCCTTATCAGACAATGCCTTTAGTTTTGACATAAAATTATTTTCTCATCCGTTCAATTATGGGAAAAATAAAAAAATAAAAAGTTAGCGGTGGAATTACTAACATACCGCTCTACATTTCATTCGCTCTAACCGATCACGAAAACAAAACAAAGAGAAACAATATTCTATATTTAATCTCGTTTGGTCCCACTTTCTAGCTAGAATTTTGATTATGCATTAAATTAGGTTTTCGTTAAATCCTAATGGGCTCTTTTAATTACCCAATCTACCCATTAAATGCTTACGAAAAATGAAAAATAAAGATGTACATATATGCAGCGATGAAGCCCTTTCTTCATTAAAGCTCAAGTGGTGTTATTCAGAAGATATATAAGGAAAAGTTTCTCTGTCTCCTACCAACTTCATGAATAAATATATAGAGTTGATATAAAAGAAAATTCATAATAAATAATATCCCACCAACAATACCTATATTCTGAGAAATTGCATTTAAAGAAGTATCTAAAACATTAAAGGGTCAATAAATTTAATCTTCATGTAACATTATATCTTTATTCCAATTTCTAATAAAAGAGCCTTTTGCATAATTGTGTTATAGTCTTATAATTTATTCAGCATAACATATATAATTAATATTATATGCAGGTAGCCGCATATATATATAATTAATAGCTATTGAACTAAACATGTACAAGCAGAAGCAAATTAAGGAAAAGAAAAATACTCGTATAGCCAAAATTGTATTATGTAGAGATGACAGAAAACATGCGTTTTTCCTTCTCCCCTTTTTTTTTTTTTTTTTTCCTTATGGCCTATACGCACGTATACTCAAAAGAATGTTTGAAAAATACTTTTAAATGAGTTATATATACATTTCATTACATACATATATAAACGTTATTTCATATTGAATTATAAGTCTCTCCCAAATTAGTATGACAGTTATAAATCGAGTTAACCATAAAACTATTTATGTGAATATATATTTGGTTTATTAGGAGTTTGCAAACATTACATTCTTATATTAATTAGATATGAAATTGACAATGAATTTAAAAAGGTCGGATTACTTCTTCTAATAAGTTGAACTTTTAAAATGGGATTATTAAACCTAACAAAAGTAATATAGTAAAGTCATATTCCAAAATTAGCTATATATGTTTGCACAAGATGCATCCTGAAAATGATTGAACGAATGTTGATAGTCCCCAGAATAAAAATCACGATGAAAAAAATATCTAAGGTGAACGTGAACTAGAGAGCGAGAAACTCTATGGTAACAGATATTCCGATATAATTGAGAACAACTCTTTCTTGTTTACCTTCTTGAGAAAAGATGTATGGACAAATCCTCGTTCAAAGGGTAGTAATGGTTGTGGACATATATTTTATTTTATTTTTATTATTTTTTGGTGTAGGGATGGGGTAGTGGTTGTGGACATATTTTATTTTAACTTTTTATTATTATTATTATCATTTTTTGGTTGGGGTGGGGGTTAAGATGGTAAGAAATAGGCGCTTCTTAATTCTATATCACAAAGCACAATAAAATTGTACTAGAAAATTAACAAAAAGGAATATACAAGAGTCAACTTTCAGCTATAATATTAATTTATTACGACGAACAAGACGTTTATAAGAAAAAATCTGATATCTCTTAATCTTTTTTTTTTTTTTTCCTTTTCAATTGAACTCCACAACTTAATAGGACATAGCTAGGAGGTTATGAACAAATTGGATAATAAATTAAAAATAATTTAAAACTATTCGATTACAAAATTAACCGATTAGGATGGAACTAATATGAAGCTCTTATGGTAGTAATTATAAATTTTTCTATTGTGAAGAGGAGGTATTTTAACCAGAAATTATTAATGTAAAATTAATCAAACTTGTGCTTTTATCCTTTAAAATTGACACCCAATTTGCATATTTATGCTCGCTCTAGATGTTAATTGGTAAGCTTATTGCCTCCTGACATCGTTGTTCGGATTCCAACTCGATCGGTCTGTGGCACTTCAAACCTTTCTTTCTCTTTTTTCTTTTTTTTCTTTTTTTCTTCAAACTTATTAATACGTCTGAAATTTAAGGACAATGAAACAAAGAATTCCTAAATCTCATGAAATCACTAAATCGCAGATAGTTAATCTCATGAAACTGAAACATAATTTAGCAGGGCACTAAATTAGGATGACCGTAAAATTATTCTAAGTTAGTCATTTTATTAATTCAATAGTTAAAAACTCGATGGGACAAGACACGGTTTCTTTTAAAGTCTTACCCTAATATATAGAACTATAAAATTAACCCTCTAAATCAAACATGGTCTTTTATGTTTATTGTCTGCTGAGATTTTAACAAGCAGATAATCTTGACTGGGATAATTTGATAGATCATCAAAGGCTAGGTTTAAAAGATTTTAGAAGTTAAGAGACTAAAATGAAATTAACGTGAAATGGACGAATATTCATAAATCAAGATAACGTCAACGAATTATTCATATTGAATTTCCATGATCCAAGACTTTTCAATAAAGTCTCCATTGCAAATTTTTCTTTCAGCGGTCTGCTTTTGACTGTCTCAACATGTCAAGGTTGACAAAACCCACCAAATTGAACGAAAGGAGAGGGGGGAAAAGGGCATGGAAAATGTCTCCAAAATTGAGGTTATCATCAAAAAGTTAAAAAGAGGAAGAGGAGGGAGGGGATATACTATAATACATGTAGCTATAGGTATAAACTAAATAATTATTCATATTATAGAAAAGAAGAATGAGGATACTATATATAATTGATTTTTTTCAGGGTATCAATTTGGAAGTCAATTTAGTGAGTCTCTTGAATGATCAGTTGGTTGATCAACTAGATGCTTTACTAGAGATGAATATTTGATAAAACAGCAATTTGGACAAATATAGACGACGCAAGTCTTCTTCTAAAATTCAAAACCTTGAAACAAACAATACACAAACAATCAATAATCGTACTAACATCATTTGAGAATTGATAAAGATAACAGTTCTGTGTTTTTGGGCCAAACTCGTAGAGCTTGATAAATAAATAAATAAATAATGGACACATAAATTAATACAGAGAAAGGTCTAATAAACAAAGGATTTGATAAGAGAAATGAGATTTAACTAGAGAAAATGATCATGCGTTCTCAAAAGCCGTTCATTTGCAATAATATTATTGCTTTGTTTAACTGTGCTTAGCTAATTGACCTTTTCTTCACAACAAGACGTAAGAAGTCCATATAAAAATATATAAGTTAATTAACTTTGACCTGGTAATTATTATCACGATTAGGCGGCTTGTAATTTAATAACGGCAGCGGCCAAGGACCAGGTGAGGGTGGGGGAGACAAATGAAATAAATGAAAGAAACGAAACCTTCAAATGCACCGGTGGACTTTTCTAGTACTAGTACTATACGATACATACATATATATATATAGGTGTATATATCTTTCCGAGTGTGACTCGGTGTCTCTCACTACTCAATTCATGACTTGGCATTAACGACCTTTGACGTTGCATTGCCTAACCCTTTCCTCTACTTTGACCTCATCTTCTCTTCCATATTTATATATTTATTAAGAGGATGCTAGCTGTTCTTCCGTTCTAGACTTTTCTCCACACACATATACGTGCATAATATTTATACATCATACTATATACACGTATATGTGTATATATCTATAGCGACGAAGTCAATTTTCTACTTTATTAGAGACATGCACGTATTAATCATTTTATGAGATTAAAGAAATGAAAACACATATCTATATAATCAAGTGAAACGAACGTGTAAAAACTTCATGTTAGGTAGGAGCAAAATTGCAGAAAAAATCTTAAATTTTTAGGGTTTATTTCAATAATAATTTAAAAAAAATACGGTGAAAATGACTGCCCTCATTCGTCCTCAAATGGTTCCACGACTATATCTACATATGTATGGGTGACTATTTCAAATAAGCCAACGATGACTAGAGAGCGAGAGGGAGAGAGAGATTGCTTGGCCCTTAGGGCTGCCAAGAATATGACAGCAACGCAAGAGACCTCCAATAATACGACGCAAATATATGGTCCTGACATGATCATATCACACACCAATATGGAGGGGGGTGTGGGGCCTACATGAAAAAGAAATGGGTTTTGGCGGGACTCACCATCCCGGCCTGCCCAATTTGATTGAGAGTCTGGTGTTCATTTGTGGTATCTAGATGGGCACAACTCGATCAATATGCCAATATAATAGCTTCTTTTTTTTTTTTTAATTTATTTATGAATAATATGCCATGAAAGCATTTGATTCCTACTGCTTTTGTTAATTTAATTATTTAGGACAGAAGTAAACTAAACTCTTGTTTTGTGTAGCATCATAAATTTAATGAACTGGGATGGAATGTTAGACATATGTAAGAAACAACTGACAAGTATTGCTTGTTTTCTTTAGTATTTCTTTTTCTTTCTTTCCTTCTTTTTTTTTATTTTTTATTTATTTGGCTTCTGTTGTTTTCTTTAATCATGGAGCTCTAGTACGTTCTTATTTTTTAGATCCTACGAGAGACAAGGTTTACCATTCTAATTCTATCTATCCACCTATCTATATATTTATACATATATATGCGTGTGTATGTCTAAACACATATTGTACTGTTATTCAAGGTTATAAAAGCTGTGCCTATTTCAGAGATTAACTAAAATATAGTGCATAGATATGAATGTTTTAGCAGAAAAGAAAAAAGAAAAATCAATGCTTGGGTAGTGCTAGGGACACCACGTAATAAATACATCTTGGTGGCTGAAATAAAATAAATGAACTATACATAATGAATAGTGGTATGGACACCAACTTTAATTTCAACTTTTTGAGTCAATTATTTAGATACTTACCAATAAAAAAATAACAACTCGTATGTCACATGGGTTAGTATTTAAAAATTGATATTAGAACTTGTATCTTTAACATTTTTCATATATGATTCAGAAAGTCATTCCCTAAATTTAATCAAACAAACGGAAGACCAACCACAAAGTAAATTTTGCTCACAAAATTGAATATAATATATTTGCAATCAAAGACATGTATATTACACAAATTGTTAATTGTTGGGGGGGGGGGTGTGGGAAAGAAAAATTTTGTAAATATATTATGAGGTCACGTTATATATAATTGCAAAGACAAGGACTAATGCTTTAAATTGCTCCACATAAGCTATATAGTCACATATATATTTTATATATATATAAATCCACTTGGAGTTCTTATCCTTTATGGATTGAACTTCTATATTGACTTCTAGCGTAACAAATTCTTTTCCACCCTCCTCCGTCGACCGTGGAAATTTAATTTTAGTAGATATATTCAAAATTGGTCGCACAAATGAAAATAAATATTTGAGTAAAACTGCGTGTACTCATAACCAATTTAATTACATGCATGCTCATCTTACAGCTAGTAGGGTATGCTGGGTAAAATATAGCTTTCATCCATGCTTTAATCATTTTGTACTTACTACTACTACTACTACACACACACACACACACACACACACACACGTACTCTAGTGTTATTATTGTAACAATTTATGCCTCCTTTTGATATGCTATTATCCGCTTTGGGTCTCATGCCCACATAGTTTTACTTTTGGGTTCACTCCAAAAAGCCTCATATCATTAGGAGGTGGACTCTTTATGTGACAGTCATCAGTCCCTATAAGGAAAGGGTAAGCTGTGCAGTCTCACATCATTTAGGGATGAATATATGTAATGGTCCATGCAGACACGAGACTTAAAGCGAACAATAGCATATCAAAGGGAGGGATGAGTCATTACAAATGGTATCAGAGCCTATATCCAATCGGAAGTATGGCCAACGATGATGTTAGGCCTCAAAAGGCAGGGGTGATTGTGATAGTCATCAGTCATCAAAAGGAAAGGATAAGTTATGCAATCCTATATCGCTTGAGAATTGATATATGTGATAGTTCATAAGTAAAAAGACCACCTCTTAATGGTATGAAGTACTTTAGGGTGAGTTCAAGAGCAAAACCGTGCAGGTATGAGATAAAAAACGGACAGTATCATGTCAAAAGTAGGCACGGGTCGTTACAATTACTATCTCTTTGTTATTCTCTATGTCTTCCATTTCTTGGGCGCAATCCTAATCCCATATTTATACTCATACTTTAATTCCATGTCCCTATGGACATGTTAGCACGTATATATATGTGTGTGTATATCTTCTCAATTCAATTATATTTTCGTGTCAAATTAGCAATAACATTTAAACTTTTTACTTACCTCCTTTCTCCAATCGACCCTATAAATGTGTGAGTGTGTGTGTGTATTACCAAATATCCTGCCATAACCAATGATCATCCCATGGCCACGGCAATTCTTGGAAGACGTCACGGTTCCAACCACCGGTCATGTGTGGCGCCACCATGCGCCCCACCACCACCCCACTCAACGACCAATTCTCTATTGCCTTACCTGGCCATTATAAATGCTGTAAGAGAGATTATACAAATACACACACACACACTACGCGTATCTTACTCTATTATTAAAATCTCTTAGCTTCAATTTCACTGACCTAGGATCAAATCCCGTATTAACTAGAATTTGAGAGAGTTTGTGTAACTTACAGTTTATATAAGGACCTTCATGGCGTGGATCATACCATAACAAAAACACTAAGGTCACGTCTGGGGCACTTTTCCAGACGGTGCCGTCTGTTTGCGAATGGTGTTTTGGGGGCTTTTGGGTTTTTCAAAATCTTTAACAAAAATTTATTTTTTAACAATTTTTTTAATATAAAAATCAACAAAACACACATTCCAAAATTTTTCTTTTCTCAATTGTTCTTTCACTAAATACAAAACTCTACAACAACTTTTTTTTTTTTCTAGAAGCTTTTACCCCAAACCTACATTTTTGAATCTTATCTTAACTCCAAAAGTACCAATGATGAAACTCCATCTTCAAAAGTCCCCTTAAATGGGCTCTAAAATTGTGTTTGATATGAAAGAAAAGTAAAAGGAAGGACAGGGATGAAGGGATTTGTTGAAGGATTTTGATGTTTATAATTGTTTGTTGTGAGAGAAAAGAAGAATGAAAGAATTATAATAGGGACTTCAAGTCCTTCAAAACACATCGAGTTTGATCTTTCTTAAATTGAAAAGATTATTAAAGAGATTTCATACCAAAAACATCATAAGATAACTAATTATCTCACATTCCTTTCCTATTTTCCCCAGTAATCTACTACTCCTTTCTTAATATTCTCCTTTCCTAACATGGAAAACGGAAAAAAAGAGATAAAGGTAGATATATATTACTAACGCTAAAAATTTAAATTTATTTGCACACATAGTAAGCCGTGTACAGCCCTTCTACTCTTTTCGAGTTAAGGTTAGTTTGTACTTTGTTTTTCTTTTTGAGCTGTCCTCTTTGTTTGTTTTGCTTGCCAGGGCTGCATTCTTTTATTTTATGTCTTTTTCTTTGTTTTTTTTTTAATTTTATTTTCATAAAATCTAAGTGAAGGGTTTTATAGAAAATGATACGAACCCTACCAAGAATAACGACACCCGTTAATGAAAAGAAACTCAAGAATGTTCTACGATTAGGTTTGGATGGGAGACCTCAACCCATTGTTTCAACAAAAACAAGAACCTTGGTATATTTGATCTCAACTCATTGTTTAATGCGAAACAAGAACATTGGTATAAGGGAGACGCCATAAATGATAGTGGAAATCCGTTTGATAAGTTGATGGTGAATTCCACAGAAAATTCTGATAAGTTCGAATAGTTCGTAAAAAAACCAAAGAGAAAATACCCTCACATTTCTGAATATTTACTTGCCTTCTTTCTTCTCCATAGGCGCCTATTTATAGGCTAAATTATTATAAGGAAAGTTTCCAAAATAACTTAAATACATGTCATCTTAATAATGGCTAAAATCTAGTGATAATAATTTTTGCTTGCCTAAAATAGGAAAAGGGAAACAATCTGAAAATTAAATGGCTGTACATGCCAAAAAAAAAAAACGAAAGTTAACTAATGAGCTAACAAAATAAAGGATGAATGATGGCTGAATATTCAACAATAATAATAATAATAAACTGAATATTTTTTGAGTTTCTTTTTCTTGATTTACTCACCTATTGCATGGATTTGTATCATTCCCCTCCTCTTGAGAAGGATTTGTCCTCAAATCATCTCCTCTTTGTGCTTCCTCATGGTCATGTTGAAATATAATCTCAAGGAGATTTTGATTTGAAGAACTCCGAATGTATCACACGGATCTCCAATCAAGAATTTCCAACAAGAATTTTACAACAAGAATATATATCACACTAAATTTCTTCTTCTTCTTTTTTAAAAAACTATCAGATTCAATGATTCTTCTTCTTCTTCTTCTTCTTCTTCTTCTTCTTCTTCTTCTTTTTTGTTACGTTTTTCTTTTCTTTTGACTTTTTTTTTTTCAGGTTCCTTTTTGTTTTCTTATTCTTCTTCTTCTTCTTCTTCTTCTTCTTTTTTGATACATGTTACGAATATAAATTACAACCAGAAACAAATTAGAGCAAGGAAACAAACATAAATTCGAACAAAAAGAAAATTTAAAGAATGGATAAACCTGAGACTAGAACTGAAGCTTCGATACCAAATGATGCGAATCCCACTAAGAATAATGAGACCCGTCAATGAAAAGGAAGCTAAGAATGTTCTACGATCAGGTTTAGATGGGAGACCTTGACCCGTTTGCTTCAACAAAAGCAAGAACCTTGGTATATTTGACCTCAACTCATTGTTTAATGCGAAATAAGAACCTTGGTATAAGGGAGACGCCACAAACGGTGGTGGAAATCCGTTTGATAAGTCGATGCTGAATGCTACAGAAAATTATGATAAGTTTGAATAGTTTGTCAAAGAACTAAAGAGAAAATACTCTCACATTTCTGAATAATTACTTGTCTTCTTTCTTCTCCATAGGCCTATTTATAGGCTAAATTATTACCCAAAAAAAAAAGTTCCTAAAATAACTTAATTACATGCCATCTTAATTATGACTAAAATCTAATAATAATAGTTCTTACTTGCCTATAATAGGAAAAGGGAAACAATCTGAAAATTAAATGGCTCTCCATGTCAAAAAAAAGAAAAGGAAAGTTGACTAATGAGCTAACAAAATAAAGAATGAATGATGGCAGAATATTCAACAGTAATAAAAAAATTAAAAAAAAAAAGAAACTGAATATTTTTTAGTTTCTCTTTTTTGATTCACACGCCTATTTCATGGATTTGCATCATTTCCCTCCTCTTGAGAACAATTTGTCCTCAAATCGTCTCATCTTTGTGCTTTCCCAAGGTCGTGTTGAGACATGATCACAAGGGGATTTTGATTTTAAGAACTCCGAATGTGTCACACGGATTTCCAATCAAGAATTTCCAGCAAGAATTTTCCAACAAGAATATGTATCACACTAAATTTCTTCTTCTTCTTTTTTTCTTTTTTCTTTTGACGTTTTTTTTTTTTCAGGTTGCTTTCTGTTTTCTTCTTCTTGTTCTTCTTCTTCTTCTTCTTTCTTTTATATGTAGTACAAATATAAATGACAACTAGAAACAGATTCGAGCAAGGAAACAAACATAAATTCAAACAAAAAGAAAATTTAAAGGATAGATAAACCTGATACTAGAATCGAAGCTCTGATACCAATGATGCGAACCTCGTGAAGACTAACGAGACCCGTCAATGAAAAGGAACCCAAGAACGTTCTACGATCAGGTTTAGATGGGAGATCTTGACCCATTGCTTTAACAAAAACAAGAACCTTGGTATGTTTGACCTCAACTCATTGTTTAATGGGAAACAAGAACCTTGGTATAAGGGAGACGCCATAAATGGTGGTGGAAATCTATTTAATAAGTCGATGGTAAACGCTACGAAAAATTCTGATAAGTTTGAATCATTCGTCAAAGAACTAAAGAGAAAATACTCTCACGTTTATAAATAATTACTTGTCTTCTTTCTTCTCCATAGGCACCTATTTATAGGCTGAATTATTACAAAAAAAGTTCATAAAATAACTTAATTACATGTAATCTTAATTATGGCTAAAATCTAGTAATAATAGCTCTTACTTGCCTAAAATAGAAAAAGGGAAACAATCTGAAAATTAAATGGTTGTATATGTCAAAAAATAGAAAATAAAAGTTGACTAACGAGCTAACAAAATAAATGATGAATGATGGGTGAATATTCAATAATAATTTAAAAAAAAAAAGGAAACTAAATATTTTTTATTTTTTCTGAATCCTAGTTTATTTCAGTTTCTAATTATTTAAAGAAGAAGAAGAAGAAGAAGAAGAAGAAATTTAGTGATACATATTCTTGTTGGAAAATTATTATTGAAAATTCTTGATTGGAAATCTGTATGACACATTTGGAGTTCTTAAAATCAAAATCTCCTTGAGATCATGTCTCAACACGACCATGATGAAACACAAAGAGGAGATGATTTGAGAACAAATCATTTTCAAGAGGAAGGGAATGATGCGAATCCATGCAATAGGCGTGTGAATCAAGAAAGAAAAACTCAAAAATATTCAATTTCCCTTTTTTGTTATTGTTTAATATTCAGTCATCATTCATCCTTTATTTTGTTAGCTCATTAGTCAACTTTCCTTCCTTTTTCTTTTTTTTTTTTTTGGGCATGTACAGCCATTTAATTTTCAGATTGTTTCCCTTTTCTTATTTTAGATAAGTAAGAGCTATTATTACTAGATTTTTTGCCATAATTAAGATGGTATGTAATTAAGGTATTTTAGAATTTTTTTTTTTTTGTAATAATTCAGTCTATAAATAGACGCCTATGGAGAAGAAAGAAGATGAGTAATTATTTAGAAATGTGAGAGTATTTTTTCTTTGATTCTTTGACAAACTATTCAAACTTATCAGAATTTTCTGTGGTGTTCACCATTAACTTGTCAAACAAATTTCCACCACCGTTTATGGCGTCTCCCTTATACCAAGGTTCTTGTTTCACCTTAAACAATGGGTTGATATCAAATATACCAAGGTTCTTGTTTTCGTTGAGGAACGGGTTGAGATCTCCCATCCAAACCTAATCGTAGAGCGTTTTTGGGTTCCTTTTCATTGACGGATCTCGTTATTCTTGGTGGGGTTCACATCAGAAAATTAGCATGTTAGTACTATTAATCGAGTTAAGATGTTTTAATTAATGAGCTCTGATATCAATCATCTTTTCTCATAGTTTACTGAATATATATATNAATGGGTTGATATCAAATATACCAAGGTTCTTGTTTTCGTTGAGGAACGGGTTGAGATCTCCCATCCAAACCTAATCAGAAAATTAGCGTGTTAGTACTCTTAATCGAGTTAAGATGTTTTAATTAATGAGCTCTGATATCAATCATCTTTTCTCATAGTTTACTGAATATATATATATATATATATATATAAATATATATAACAAAATCTTGTTTAGTTTGCTAGTTCATATGCTTTAATTACTCCATCCAAAAGTAAATAGACGAAGAATGTAAATGCACAATATATAGGACTTTTTTTTTTTTTTTTGGGTAAATCAATGTATTGTACTAATAGTTGCATAAAGAAATGTACTATTAGCTAGGATCTGTCTGGTATTAGCTATTGGAAGTTGCCTTAGATGGTTAAACAGTTTAATTACAACAGTTCAGAACATTTGGTAACTGTTTTCTCTCACCAAATTCTAAAAACTGTTGTTTAGCAACAAAATTTGAGAAGTTGATTGGAGATTGCTTCTGTAATTATTTTTGCTACTATTGTTCAAATTTACTAAAACGTCTTTAATAATAAACTATAATTCTTAATGTACTGATTAAATTTATCTCTACAATATATAATTTTACCGAAGTGTTTTCTCAAAGAATAGAAACATTTTTTTAAGATTATTTTAACTTTTCCGAGGATGTATAAATTTGTTCCTTGAACAAAAATAAGTAATTTTTTTTTCTTTTTAATATGGATAATAAAATTAAAATCAAAATTTATTTATTATTTACTAAGCACTTAAATTATGCTTTTGATATTGACAATAATTTCCCAAGAAGTCTATTTGTAGTTTATCATATTATTAATTTTTACCCAACAGTAAAACAGATAACATATATTTCATTGACATATGTTAATTGACCCTGATGGTAAGATAACAGTGACACGTGTAAATTTGACCCTAATGATGTTAAAACCACCATTATGTAATTGCATATTTATTAGAGATGTAATTCAGTCCATTTTTAGTGCTTCATACAGTTCTCATGTTAGTCCATTTCATTAACATGCTAGGCCATGCAGGCATATTTATAATTTATTACATCAAGTTCGACTCACAATCTATTTATAGATGTACGTAGTACCCTTAATTAACATGCACATGCTTTAATTGTCCCCTTATATTGTCCAAATTAAATATTTTAAATAAAACAAGAAAAATATGTTTTGAATACAAGAAACTATGACATTATCGCAAACCTTATCAAATAAAAACTTAAATGAAATTAAATTTTAGTAAGAAGAAAAAAATCACAAGTCTCTTATATGAAAATTATATTTACAAAAAAAATCATAAAAAAGAGCAAGGTCATTGTGTCATTTTCGTGCACCTTATTCTGTCTTGTCTACTCTTAATATGTTTCATATTAAAAATCATGTCAACCAAGGCCTGTTCAATTGTATGTGCCCATTTGACCGATGAGTTTACTTTTTAGAATGTCATGCTCTTGCCAACCCAATATACACGATCCATTTTGACAATTATATTATTGATTGGAATCACCTAAAAAAAGAGGAAAAAGAAAATGAATTAGGGCGAAGAGAATCATTTATTAATCTAAATTGGTGATATTTTAGAGCCTTGGCTTTATTTATACTGTGGTATGAACGATTATTGAATGCAATATTTGAGTCTTTATAATTCCATTAATTTAATGGGCGGTGGGTCACTACCGTTAAGGAAAGACGAAAGCAATGCTTGTGGTGGAATGGGATGGCAATAGTGATGCCGCCACGTCTTAATTGTGGTCTCAAGAAATGACATGTTAATTTCGCTAAAAAAAATTAATAAATGAAATGACATATTGATTTTTAAGAAATAATATTGGAAAGAATGTAATATTAATATTGCTTTTAATTTTGGTGGACAAAATGCTTGCTGGGCATGCTTCTCGGTGATGTGGACCAATTTTTGGTGTCGCTTTTTCCAACTCGTCATTGTTCACGAAGAAGAATTATTGAACTGAAAATGATGTGTTGGGGAGACCTTATTAATCTCCATGAAAAAACACTTTTATTAAACGTATATTTATGTGTGTATATATAGCTTCTACAATTAGCTATACTTTGACCCTCATTTATTAGAAACACTAATAACCCATGCAACTTCCTTTTCGACCAAATTTATAGTCTTTAAAGGTCATATTAGATGTCCTCTAATTAAAGTTTCTCAAATATTGGCGATGAATTAACTAGATATGAATAGCAATGTGGAGAAACATATAATTCTTTAAACAAGTTTCCTATTATCTCATTTATGATGCTTAATGCAATCAGTGTCTTATAATTTAAATTTAATATAAAGATAAATTTGATCCATTTATTTATGTTATCAAATAATGATCCAATCAGATTAAATTTACTATTGATGTAAGAGTGTTGCAACTATTTCTCTCAAAAATAACAAATGATGATAGAGCATAATGATCCAATAGATGGGCTAATGTACTTCTTCAAGAACCAAACCATATAGGCCGCCTCACAAATTCAAATATACTCATGCATCATTCTCCTTTCATTAAAAAAATGCCCCCTCTAAGGTGCACTTATGGAGACTTGTACTTAGAATCTCCTGATTTGATACCAACTGAATGTAAGACTGACGCAATCATTATTTTTCTTCAAAATTACAACTGATGACAATCAAATACTTTAAAAACCATCCAAGAGTAGACTTGAAAATTCACCTTATTCGCTATCCATTTGGGCCCTAAACTTCAAGAATACCTATTGATTCTACGCACCCAATGGATGAGCTCTATTGATATTTCTTCAAGACCCAAATCTCAATAATTGCCTCTCAAAATTAAATATGCCCTGCATCAATTTTATATTAAATTTACTATACATGTTGCTCTTAAAAATTATGTTTTATCTTTTTTAACTCCTTTTAGTTTGTTTAATAACGCAATTTGATGTTTAAGAAAAACACAATTTGTGAATAAGATTTACCATGGAGTTAAAGAAGACAAAACTAATAATTATGATAATGAGAATACCATTATAAACGATGAAAAACAAAAAATACTTATTAGTTGTATAATGAAAATAATAATAGTCAACAGGAAAAAAAAAAAAAAAAAAAAAAGCACCAATGGAGACCATGGTCAGGACAAATGAAATGTACAGACGTAAGACGTTACAGACTTTGAAGCCATTGATAGCCGTTGGATCTGCTCGGAGGGAAGAAAAAATGAGATTAAAAAGGTAACGTGCACCGTAGGATACATGTGGGACCATGTTCTCATCATTGTTGAGCTGCCATTACATGGGTATGGTTTTCTGTTCAAGATTCAAAAAAAAAAAAATTGAAAATAAAAAGGGCAGGTACCACAGCTGCCCGAGAACGAGGTACGGTAAAAACGTGTTGTTGTTTTGATTAAATTGGTCCAAACCCCCTTGACAATAAGTTATGGGAATCCGTCCAATTCCAAAAAGAGTGTTCTGAACCGATCAAATGGCAAAAGATCAAAGTCAACCTTTAAAAGCACAAAATGACAGAACAGAAAAGAGGTCTTCCTCTTGTCCATGAAATTTTTTCCCTCTTTTGGGTGATTTATTTTCCTAAATTGACTATTTGGTTATTTTTCTTAAAAAAAGAAAAAGAAAGAGAAAAGAAAAGATGATATCAGCCCAGTTCAGTTCTTCATTTCTCCTTAGCTCTCTTTGAGATATTTCTTACCAAAAACAAATCATACCGATATTCATTTTGTTGGTTTCGAAAATCCATATTAAGGAAAAACTAGTAGAAGGGTAAAATTGTGTAGAATTAAAATTTCTTGAACTGTGTTTTATTCTATAGTAATATTAATTTAATTTATAAAAATAATAAATGATGAAAATTATACTGTCGTCCGAGTATGTCAACTCTATCAAAATAAACTTTCAAACACACGAATGTTCATATCCTTTAATACCACATTCTTTTACTAATTATCTTCATCGCTTGATTGAACAAATGTGTAGGCGTTCTTATTGAAGGATTGATTTATTCACTCACTTTTGATATCTTTTTTTTGGTTCTCAACATGCGAAAAAACAAAGAGTGTAAGGGAGAACTTTTATCTGTTTGGGTTTCTTATTGACTAAAACTTTACCAACCAAAAAATAATCTTGAACCAAAAGATATCATTATTTTACCTTGATATAAATCTTATTTATAGAGCAAGATAAATTACCCAAACCTTCTATCTTGAATTTTAAATATTCTCAATATTTAAAATCAAAATCAATAAAAATTAGAAATATATTATCTTATATTCATAATAAAATATAATATATTAATTATATACATATATAAATATATAACGATTATATGTAACTATATGTATATATCCGGCCGTCGACTTTCCTTGGAGGAAAGTTCACGCTGTTTCCCCTTTTTTAATTTTAAATATATGATTAATATATATAATTTATATCACATATATATATATATATATATATATATAATTTAACATTCCTTCTTTCCCTTTATGATGTATATTATAAATGTTTAACTTCAAATCTATTTAAATATAAATATTTATACTCTTAGAAAGAAGTAGCCAACAAATATCAATATGTATTTTGGTGGGTCCCACCCACTAAGTGTAGGTGCACACAGTGGATCTCACTTACCGTGTTATTCAATTTTAATATTTAAATAACATTTATTATTTAAATAACATAATTAATTCATAATTAAATGTTTAGCTAACAAATAAATATTTGTGACAATAAAATAATAAAAATAGACACTCTCCTTTATATTTTATATCACACATTTAGTGAGCTAAAAATACAATCTATCAAATACACTTGTTCAATTGCTAACGAAAGCGGTATGGAGAATAATGGACCTATAATTTCAAGCTTTAATAAATTTGATAACTAATTAAACTCTTTGATTAATTTATCAACTTTATTAATCCCAGAGTCACTCCACTAAAAACTTAAAACTGCACTCTTAAAATTATATATAAAAAATTACTCAAAGAATGGAGTCGTTCATTTGATATAGCCATTACATATAGATCGATCCTCCATAAATAATTCATAATTAGAGTCAGGTAAAATCCATTAACCTCTCTAAATACATCTTGATCCTTGAATACTATTGATTCTTTAATGAATGATAAATTCATGAAATTAATTACGAATTGAGTGCTCATACCATTCAAGCTCCAAATCAACACGCAAGGGAATTATTTATCTGCTTCTTAAAAAAGAAGGAATGAATTCCATCTTGTAATATTAACATTCTCGACTACTTACTTCATCATATCTCCAAAATACAAGGAATAAGATTGGATAATTAAATCCATACCGAGTAAATCAAAAGACATGATTCCATAAATAGAAGTCTACAAATAACTCATGATTAAGATCATTCTATATATGACCATCGGTTGACGTGATTAGAATTCGCTATACTTAACGGAAATTATCAGCGATTCATATTACGTCGCATCCTCGTCCTACATAATTACATTATGTATAGTGCACTCATTATATGTCTCACTACATTAACGGTTTGGATAAGATTGTTCCATTCTTAATGGTGATAACATGCACTAGTGATATTCAATTAAAGATTTCATACTTTAATTGGTTAATCAATTAAGTAATTGATTATATATCACTGATCATTTTAATTATCATCCTTAAATATTATATTCTATAACTCTTATGTACACTATTTAAGATTATATAGATAATTATGAAAATTTAATGATATTTAGTAAGTATCAAACATGCATACATATAGAACTATAATTAAAAAAAAAACATTTATGTATATAAATCACAACAAAATTATAGCATCATATGTCTGTGCACCAATCTCAACACATTCCACCCAAAATGCGAGACAATATTTTTTCAGCTACAAAAAAAAAATAATAATAAAAATAAAAAAAACCAATATATTAATTATAACTTTCTTGTGTATCGTTCCACCCAAAAAGAAAGTTTGTAAATTGAAGGGAGAGAATTTTGTGATAGAGTATGAAAAATACTTTAATCAGTAAGGTATAGCTTTTTATTCTCTTATCATACTAGAATTAAATTATTAGATTAATGAAAAGGAAAGATAACTTAAATTTAGTAAAAATTTAAAAACTGAGTCCTATTAAAGATTTTTTTTAGTTTGATAACTTACCTTCTTAAGCAATTGATAATCATAAAAGGTTGAGATAATTATATTCGCACGAGTCCAATTTGCGAATAATGTGATTATACTGTTGAATTTTATCTTACAGTAATAAATATTCCTCTATCAGTATGAGATGCAAAATATATAAGATTTCCCAAAAAAAAAAAAAAAAAAACGATATTCCCTGTCGCACTGTGTGATTGGAATGATCGGGTGACACGCATGAATACGTGAATGAAATGTTGAAAAGATCAATCTTCTTGAATAGGGATAGCCCCATTTTTTGTCCCTAAATTATAAATCAAATAGCATGTTGATTCTTGACCGTTGAACATCTCAAAGCATGTCATCGATCTACTAATTTGACCTAAGTTATTCTCTTTTAATTAATCAGGTGATTATTAAAAATAAAAAATAAAAAATAGATGGAACGAGACTCGTGAGTGCCATATTTGGTTTATTATTAGGAGGTGGGTTAGTTTGGTAATTTCATGGGATAGGGGCAAAAGGAAGTTAACTAGTCAGTTGTTTGGCTTGGGGGACTCAGGGTACTAATGCGATTTTGGGGGCTACGGCTCTATCACTTCATTTAAGCCATACGATTGTGCTTGAAATTTGGTCATCCTATAGAGGAGTTTTGCTGAATCGACAAGGAAAACGCGAGAGCTAAGGAGAATCCAACTTAATTAGGGCAAGGAAACGATGAATTTTGCAAACTAAAATTTAGTTACTAATTTGATTTCATGGGGGAAAAAAAACCTGATGACCTGGACTTTTGGGCTCTTTTTCCTTCCTAGAGGGCTTCAAATCAGCAATCAAGTTAGACTCGCATCAAACCTTGTAGTTCGTGTTCTTTTGTGGTTGTTCTTCTAGAACACCAATTATATATATATGGTTGATTTTCATAGCTTGATTTGCTTGAAGATTCTCTCATGCTTGCAACATTTTAATGCCCTATGATTTTCTTCTCTTAATTGTCCATTTGACATTTTTTGGCTGCCTTCCTAGTCTTTCAAATGCTCAAAGAATTTTACTTTCAAACTAAAGTTAGTGGATGCCATTGGGTTGTAGCTACACCATAAATATTTCTACAATATCATTCATCACGTGCTTTTTCTCATAAAACTTTAGTGATATAAGGATAGAGGGACTAAAAAAAAAAAAAAAAAAGAACCAGTATTATAAGATATTCTTTTGAAAGTCATGGACCGAAATAATATGACAATTAATTAAAATATAATTTGTTTAAACATTAAAGCAAATTTGTTTATTACATGTTTGTCCACATTCAAACCCTTTTGTCCAATCCAATTTAATTTCGTTCTTATTGAGCAATTAACTGAATTTAAAGTCTATGCATAAAATACATGATGATTTAGCTCCCATCTTGAAGTTTTTAACGAGTATAAAAGGTCATTTCTCATTTCTTCTATGCGCGCGTGATGTATATTATATAAATCTGTATGGATTGCGATATACTACAAGATGACTTAAAATATATGTAAGTGCAGCTTCCTAGCTATTACATGGCATAAGAAACAAAACCTTTTTTTAGTCCAAATCCTTAACTAAGGAACGAAAAGTTTTTAGTTCAAAATATTTAAAGTTGCACTAGATATATATGTAATGTCTCCAATTTAAACTTTGAATTCTATGATTGAGTAAAAACGTTTTAATAGAGAATTTTAGACTGTCAGAGTTTTATTTTATTTATTTATGGATCTAATATAATTTTATGATACAACAAAACTTATGCCTTTATAGTATTACTAGGATTTTTTTATCCTACCAAATTTTCAAAGTGCTTAATCGTATTTTACATTCTTGGTGTTACACAATCACATATAACCAAATTTCAATTGATAGTTATATAAAACCAAGTATATGTTAATGTAACATCCAGAAACAAACCTTCGCCACAAAAAAAAAAAAAAAAAAAAAAAAAAAAAAAAAAATGTATAATCCAAGCAAGATGGTAAAGACAAACATATTATGATCCAATGATGAAAGGTTTGAGTTCCATCTCACTTGTTTTCTTTTCATCATTAAAAACAAAAAAAACAAAAAACTTAAAGATAGAGAATTGAACTTGAGATTTATTATTATTTTTTTTTAATTTCTAGCTGAAGAATTAGAATTTAATACTTTCTAATAGAATCAGATGTGAAATTACTATTAAAATACACTAAGCAAACACAATTTACATATTATATATTGTGTTGGAATTAAATGTAAGATTACTTAAGACTAAGTCTACAACCATATCTCAATTATTTTCTAGATATTAATTGTAAACTATATCACTCTTTATTTTCTAATGTGTACTACTTTTTGAACTTCTAATATATACAAATTTAAAAATTATATATATTTTTAAAAAATGTGAAATAATGATGTATAAAAATTGTCGATTTACCATTAAAAATCCTTATTTTTATCATTAAATCAGAAAACAAATATAATCACATTAAAATTAGAAAAATATAAAAATCTAACTAAAAATTTCTTAAATATAGGACCATCACATAATCTATGATTTTTTTTTTTTCCTGCATACAGGAGAAATGACTACAATATCTATCGATTAGCCTCTCATTCCGGAAACATCTTCCTCATTTGTCTCTTTATTTTTATTTTTGGGTGGAATCCTAATTTTTTTTTTT